>WNMW01000091.1:0-133703 GCA_009819605.1 Sterna hirundo | reverse complement strand
CACTGCCAAGTCCACCAGTTAATTTTGAAGGTGACTCATTTTGGCTAATGTTGGAGGTGGTTAATTTTGAAGGTGGTTGACTGAGCTCAGTCCCCTGGTTTCAAGTCAATTCACTGTCTCAGACCAGTCTCTCCTCTCGTCGATGTGCATGATGAGATGGGAGAGTCCCTGGACCAGCCAGGGCATTAATGACCTAAGTACTCTGGTTGCACAGCGGCACAGGCTTGATGCCCAACTACACCACCGTTAGCAATGGAACATAATTCCCACAGCTTTTGCCAGAAATATCAGTTCCCAGCTGGCAGTCCAGAATAGCCATGCAAAGCTCCAAGGATGGAGATGACACAAGCTCTCTGTGAAATCTTCTTTAGTGTTTGACTGTCTTGTCAGGGAGGTTGTTTTGCTCATTTTTTTTCAGCTGATGTCACTGGCCCTCATCCTCCCATCATGCACAATAGTGAAGAGCCTGGATGCATTTTCATGGTGACAGCCAAGAAGATGTGGGAAGGCTGTTATTAGGTCTCCCCAAAGCCTCCTCTTCTCCAGGCTTTGCACCTTTGCAGCAAAGGTGGCCCATGGCTTTCTGGGCTGCACTAGGCAGAGCACTGCCAGCAGGTGGGGGGAGGTGATCCTTCCTCTCTACTCATCCCTGCTAAAATTTCTCTTGCTCATTTCCCTCAGTGTTTTCTACCCTACTACCTTCACTTAGAGGTGGTTGTAGGGCTTCAGGTTCCTGGTTGTAAATAGGGTAAAGGCCTCTCCTGAATGTTTTCACAGTCAGTGTCACGGAAGTCTAAACATCATCTGAACAGATCTCACCTCTTCAAAATCTTTCATCTCTGCCTTCCAAGCCCTTCTTCCCTCCCTCCGTTCTCCAATTTTTCTTACAGAATCATAGAATGGTTTAGGTTGGAAGGGACCACCTAGTTCAAACCCCCTGCCATGGAGCAGAGGGGTAGAACACCTCCCTTGACCCGGTTGCCGTGCTTCTTTTGATGCAGCCCAGGATACAGTTGGTTTTCTGGTCTGCGAGCACACATTGCTGGGTTGTGTTGAGCTTCTCATCCACCAGCACCCCCAAGTCCCTCTCCTCAGGGCTGCTCTCAAGCCATTCTCTGCCCAGCCTGTATTTGTGCTTGGGACGGCCGAGACCCACATGCGGGACCTTGCACTTGGCCTTGTTGAACTTCATAAGGTTCACATGGGCCCACCTCTTAAGCCTGTCCAGGTCCCTCTGGATGCCACCCCTTCCCTCCAGTGTGTTGACCGTGCCACACAGCTTGGTGTGATTGGCAAACTTGCTGAGGGTGCACTCAATCCCACTGTCCATGTCACTGACAAAGATTTTAAACAGCACCGGTCCCTGTACCAACCCCTGAGGAATGCCAGTCGTGACTGGTTTCCACTCAGACATCAAGCTGCTGACTGCATCCCTTTGAGTGCAGCCATCCAGCCACTTCCTTATCCATCGAGTGGTCCATCCACCAAATCCATGCCTTTCTAATTTAGAGACCAGGATGTCATGTGGGACAGTGTCAAATGCTTTGCATAAGTCCAGGTAAATGATGTCTCTTGCTCTCCCCTTATCCACCAATGTTGTAACACCATCATAGAAGGCCACCAAATTTTTTGGCATGACTTGCCCTTAGTGAAGCCATGTTGGCTATCACCATTCATCTCCTTATTTTCCATGTGCCTTAGCAGAGATTCCAGGAGCATCTGCTCCATGATCTTGCTGGCAGAGAGGTGAGACTGAGCAGGCTGTAATTTCCCAGTCCTACCTTTTTTCCCTTTTTGAAAATGGGGGTTATGTTTCCCCTTTTCCAGTCCAGTGGGAACTTCACTGGACTCCCACAGCTTTTCAAATGTTTTTTCACCCAGCCTACCTGTCCTTGCTTCCACCCTCTCTAGGCCTCCTTTTTGCTTTTGAACTTGTCCAGGAGCTCTTTATTCATCCATGCAGGCCTCCCGGCTTTTTTGCCTGACTTCTTCATTGTTGGGCTGCACTGCTCCTGAGCTTGGAGGAGGTGATCCTTGAATACTAACCAGTTTCTTTGGGCGCTTCTCCCCTCCAATGCTTTATCCCATGTTACCCTGCCAAGCAGGTCCCTCAAGAGGCCAAATTACCCCTATGTGTCATCACTACTACAGTTGCTATATGCTGTATCGATGGTATTACCGTGAGAGTCACCTAAATTAATGAGGAATGAACTTGGATGAAATGGAACAAAGTGCAGAAGTGATGGAACCAGAACTCACCTCAGCAACTGGTGCCCAGCAATTTTCTCGAGACCGACATCTTCCACCCACAGACCATGGGCATGAGCATGGGCTGTGCCAGATACAGCAGCTGCGAGCTCCAGGTGCAGCATGCAACAATTCTACACCACACACCATCTCTCCTGCCCTGAAGGATAATTATGACAGATGGAGCCCAAAGTCATGGACTAAATGAACTCAACAGACATTTCAGTGGGATGGCCCATAGACTAATATCTGTGTGTGTACCTGTCTGTCCGTCTGTCTGTCTATCTATCTATCTCAAGGCAGAAGCGGTGGTGATTTATTGCAAAGTGTAAGAGCTGGGTGTCACGTAGATGGTATAGAACAACGGGTGGATACTGTCCTGGTTTCAGCCAGGATCAAGTTAGTTTTCCTCCTACTAGCTGCTGTCTTTTGGATTTAGGGAGAAGAATGTTGATAACGCTGTTGCTACATAGTGGTTACAGTAAGTAAAGGAAGTTTCCAGCTTCCCATAGAAGCTGAGAGGGAGCACAGGCAGGCCAGGCTGGCCAAAGGAATATTCCATACCACAGCCATCATGTGCAGCTCCCGGAGGTTGGCCGGGGGGTAGTGATCCGTGATCGCTGCTTGGGACACGCTGGGCAATTTGTGTGGCATCAATGATTTTGTATATTCTTTTGTCCGTTCTTAATATTATTATTTTCCTCTTCTGTTATTTCTCTGTTAATCTGTCTTTACCTCAAGCCACAAGATTTGTTTTATGCTTTTTCTCCCTCACTTCCTTATGCTACTTGTTGTTGCGGAGGGGGCGTAAAGTGAGTAAATGGCTGTGTTTTCCTAGTTGTTGGCCAGGGTTGAACCACAACAACCTGGGACATCCAGTTTTTATTGAAGAGCTGTTATCTGAAAGGCCACATCTGACACAGTGTTGTGCAAGAGTCAGACACAATAGGATCAAGCCTAAGACAAGTAGTATAAACACAAAAATACATCAATAAGTGGGACTATCACAAGAGAAAAAAAACAGACTCTGGCCTAAGATGAACTCTGTGAAATGTGCAGAGAAGCAGAGGCAGGTTATTGTCAGGGAAAGAGCGTCCCATGGGCCAGTTTCCATAGGGCATCCTTGAGCTCCTGGTTCCTCATGCTGTAGATAAGGGGGTTCAGTACTGGAGGCACCACTGAATACAGCACTGAAACCGCTATGTCCAGAACTGGGGAGGAGATGGAGACAGGCTTTAGGTAGGCAAACATGGCAGTGCTGACAAACAGGGACACAATGGCCAAGTGAGGGAGGCACGTGGAAAAGGCTTTGTGCCGTCCCTGCTCAGAGGGGATCCTCAGCACAGCCCTGAAGATCTGCACATAGGACAGCACAATGAACACAAAACACCCAAAGACTAAACAGGAACTAACCACCAGAAGCCCAGCTTCCCTGAGGTAGGAGTCTGCACATGAGAGCTTGAGGATCTGGGGGATCTCACAGAAGAACTGGTCCACAGCATTGCCCTGGCAGAGGGGTAGGGAAAATGTATTGGCTGTGTGCAGCAGAGCGTTGAGAAACCCACTGCCCCAGGCAGCTGCTGCCATGTGGACACAAGCTCTGCTGCCCAGGAGGGTGCCGTAGTGCAGGGGTTTGCAGATGGCCACATAGCGGTCATAGGACATGACGGTGAGGAGAGAAAACTCTGCTCCAACCAAGAAGGCAAACAGAAAGACTTGGGCAATGCATCCTGCATAGGAAGCGGTCCTGTTGTCCCACAGGGAATTGGCCATGGATTTGGGGAGAGTGGTGGAGATGGAGCCCAGGTCCAGTATAGAGAGGTTGAGGAGGAAGAAGTACATGGGGGTGTGGAGGCGGTGGTCACAGGCGATGGTGGTGATGATGAGGCCGTTGGCCAGGAGGGCAGCCAGGTAGATGCCCAGGAAGAGCCCGAAGTGCAAGAGCTGCAGCTCCCGCGTGTCTGCGAATGCCAGGAGGAGGAACTGGGTGATGGAGCTGCTGTTCGACATTTGCTGCCTCTGGGCAACTGCTCAAGCAGGAAAACACAGTAGGTTAGTGGAGACTTCTCTAAGCAAAATCAAATCCGTTTCCTATGGACTCTGCCCCTGCTGCACACACCCTGTTCATTTTCCAGGAGACCTTCCTCAGCTCCATGGCTGGAGCTCTGGTCGGTGCTGGCTGAATGTGCTGGGAGGAGCAGGGCCTCTGCCTGCCGGCTGCCGAGGACTCCGCACTGCTCTGCAGCAGTGTGTTCATGGGACGGTGCAGTCAGGGACCACCCTGGTGTTCTACTTTGTCTGACGAAAGTACTTCTAATGCAGAAGGGCCTGTCAGCATCAGCACTCTCTCTGCTAAGGAACTAACTTTCCAGAAGGCAGTTTGAGAAGTCTGAGGTTCTTTACAGCTCCCCAAATCTCACCTGGGGAGTTTTCTTGCATGACAAAAACACTTGGCATTTCTGCCACACTCAAGGAGAACAGCGTGAGTCCTGCAAAGCAGGATGATTGCCTGTGGCTTAGAGCAGAGTCGCGGGACCTGGTTTGTCCATCCGTCTTGTTCCCAGCTGACCAGACCTTGCAGCTTCATGAGAAGGAGCGTCATCACACTCTTATATATTGCAGCCAGACACTGTTGAGAGCAGAGGGATCCACCTCAGACCATGGAATGTCTCACCCTTTCTGAAGGCCTCAGCACCCACTTCTAGCCAAGGACACACAGGGCTTATTTCACCAACCTAACCGCTTTTC
Organism: Sterna hirundo; assembly: GCA_009819605.1. Lineage (NCBI taxonomy): Eukaryota > Metazoa > Chordata > Aves > Charadriiformes > Laridae > Sterna > Sterna hirundo. The sequence continues at coordinate 128,708 of WNMW01000091.1, read as the reverse complement.
CTCAGCCACAGAGTCTCTGTGTTTCTCCGTGGGGCACTCAGATAACACAGTGGTGCTACGGGACAGCTTTCAATCCTGGAGGGAAGCTCACAGCTTGGATGGACACCCAAAGGCGAAGCCCATTGTCCTAATTTTTACATCTCAGTAAGAGAAAATTGACTCATTCCCCAGCCCCACAGGCTGCATTGCCCACAACCCCACAGCTTAGAGGAAAGCTGGGACACATGTTCCCATGGACAAACTACAGGAATGGATGAACAAGATCAGTGTGGGACTCTGTAGCTGAAATTCCCTTCCCCACGGAGTCTGACAGCAATAAAAAGATAATTTTAAACAGACATGTGGATAAAGCAGGAAAAATACCATGAGGGTGTGGCTGAGAGAGGCCAGGGCAGAGGCAGCCAAGCCCTCAGGACAGCGTTACCCTCACCCAGCTGTGCACGCCACCTCCCAGATTGTGATAAGGCAGGACAGTTGCCCTTGTCCCAATTGCTGATCACCAGAAATGGGCATGTGGCAGAAGGGATGCCCTTCGCCTCTTCTGCTGCTCTGCTGGACAGAAAGGTGACTCCCACCTGAGAACCCATGGCCGTGAGGTCCAAGGGCTGGGCTGGGTTTCTCAAGGAAGGCATCTGCACTGCGGGGGTGGCTGGCAGGTGCCGATATCTCCCCTACAACAGGGTTTCCTTTAGCAGTTCCCTCCTTCCCTGCCCATCTCTGCTGATCTCTGCTGCCTGGAGCTCTCCCTGCCAGGAGCTGTTTCCCTGGCCCCTCGTCTCTTCCCTGCCAGTGCTCCCAGACCCCATCCCAGCCCCTCTGTGCCCAGCTCTGCCCTGCAGCCTCTCCGTGTGTGCAGGGGTTAAGAGCAGGTCCCACAAACCCTGAGGAGACTGGAAAGGGGATGCTGCGGCTCTCTGTAATTCCCCCAGCTGGAAACTCGAGACACAGACTCAGGAAAGCTCCTTATCTGTAGAGTACTCCCGCCTTTCACCTTTCATTGAAAAGTCTCCTTGGAAATGTGCCACTGCCCACCCAGCCAACAAGATGAGAAACTTCAAAAGACAGACACGTTCCCTTTGATTGAACTCCATCTGGAAATGTCTCCTCAGGAATGTCCAGAGGAGTTGTCCAGGAGTTGTGAGCAGCCCTGACCCACGCAGCACCCTCTCAACAGCAGAAGGACCCTGCTCTAGCAGGTGTCATTCCTTCCATTCACAGCTTCTCCCCAGAGCTCCATGGGGAGCTCCCCGGGCAGGCTGAGAGCTGACCCTGGCAGGTGGCAGAATCCCTGGCCGCACACTCACCTTCACAGCCCTTCGCCTTTTCCTGGGAGAAGGCAGCCGTCATGCCCTGTGCCTCTGATGGTGCAGCAGGGAAGCCCTGATCCGGAGAATGTCCTCCTCCTCCTCCACAGCAGCAGCAGAGAAGTTGGGAGAGTCCTCCTGAGAGATCCCATAGGCTGTGGGATGTGCCAACTTTTGGAGATCTCTCCAGGAACTGGAGCTGCTTTCTTTTGTGAAGATTTCTCCCCCCATTAACTCTCAGCATCCTCCCTCTCCAGGCTGCCTTTAACCTAACGCTGCCTCCCTCCTCTCCTCTTGCTGCCTGCAGGCAGTGCCCTCAGCCCTGCTGCGCTTGGCAGAGGAGCTGCTCCTGGGCAGAGCTGTCTCTCTGCAGCGCTGCCCGCTTACCGTGAGCTCCCTCCATCCCAGGAGCCCAGCCCAGCTCAGCAGAAGAAGAGCAGGCGTAACTCTCTCTGCCTCCTCCCCATCCTCCCGGACTCCCATGAGTAGGGTCTCTCCTGGGGAACAGAATATGAAGCAAACTGATGTAATCAGCAACGGTCCCTCTCTAAACACTGGACAGACTGATTCCTGCAGTGGGAATTGCTCTACCAGGATGTGCGGATCTACAGGACGTGCCAATGTTCCCATCTCCAAACCCCCACTCCTCTCCCATTGTCAGGCAGGGCACGTAGGCAGTAACAGGCAGGGGATCATTTCCACCTGTGCAGAGCAGGGATTGAGCCAAGCCCATGTTGGCATCTCAGCTCTCAGCAGCATTCCCAAGGCTGGAGGGGCACTCAGCTTCTCCAGTGCATCCCACAGACCCACAGGAGGTGGGGTTCCTCTTGCCTCAGCTCAGCTGCACAACATCGGTGTGAGCTCTTTATCTGAGCTGCCATGTTAATAATGGAGATAGAGGCCAGGGGGGACCTTTTCTGATGCAAACACAGGGTGACAGCTGAGGTGGTTCAGGACAGGTGCAGGGCCCTGCAAGCTCTAATGGAGCAATTGTGAGAGACAGGGCAGCATCTGGGGGCATCGTCCTGGATGATGGTGGGGAATCCCTTTGGCCAACTGAAATGACAGAAGATGATCACATTTAGGACAACTCACCTGTCCCGCCTCAGTATGCTTAGGGCAGCCGATGGAGGTATTCATCTGCCCAGATGGAGTCATGTGCCACAGGGGGAGCTCGGCCTGTGTTTCTCTTCTCCTTCACTTGTATTTCCTCCATCTCCACCAAGCGGAACCAAAGTTTTCCCATGGACATCCCTACATTGCCTAACCTAGCCCAGGGCAGCTGCTCAACTTAGTGGTCAAAGGCAGGCCTGTGGCGCTACCTCAGATGCCAAAGCTGCCCAGCACAAATACGAGGCACATCACAGCAGGGTCTCCACTCCCATGCCAACACTTCCAAATGCTGCTGATTCTTCTTGCCTTCCTCTTTCATTCCCCTCTTTGATAACACAATCAAGGAACAGGTAAACAATTTTCACAGTGTATCTGGATCAATGTCCATAACCAAGGACTTTCTCAGCAGCACCTTGTCCTTCCTGGAGATCAGCTTGACCTCCATCACACCACAGACAGAAAAGCCCTCTCTTGTCAGGGCTGCAAAGGCAAGCCCTGTTTCTCTCTTGTCACAGGAAGAACACAGTTTTCTAACTTTGTGGGCCCCTACTTTCACCCTTACATAGCTGCCTGCCATCCAGACCAGCATGTCTCTGCTCTGAAGGAAAGTCTGTCGTGGTTTTAGCCAAATTGGACAATGTCTGGTGACCGATGCTCCCCCCCAGCCTCTCATGCACAGGGAGGAGAAGGAGAGATAAAGAGAGATTTACGAGTTCAGAATAAACTAAACTACTTTAATGAAATATTGCTAATAAAATAAAAAAGAAAATAATGGAATAGATACAGTATATACAAAACCGTATTAAGCTCCCAGGATGATGTCACCAGCAGGCACTGGGGAAGTCCCAGGCTGGACCCAGCGACGGGTGGGAACCAGGTTCCAGAGTTGGGGTCAGGAACACATGGTTCGGGATCAAAGGCAGATCAACAGACAGGGTGCTCCTCGGACATCGTCCGTTGGAGGAAGAGAGTTGACCCTTTGATCCTTCAGCTTTTATAATGAGCATGGGGCAGATGGGATCATGGGATCACGGAATCATGGAATTTTTCAGAGTTGGAAGGGACCTCTAGAGATCATCTAGTCCAAGTCCCCTGCTAAAGCAGGATTGCCCACAGCACATTACTCAGGGCTGCATCCAGGTGGGTCTTAAAAGTCTCCAGAGAAGGGGACCCCACAGCCTCCCTGGGCAGCCTGTTCCAGTGCTCTGTCACCCTCACCGTAAAGAAGTTTTTTCTCATATTTGATCAGAACTTCCTACGTTCCAGCTTGTGCTTGTTACCCCTTGTCCGGTTACTGGGAACCACTGAAAAGAGTCTGGCTCCATCACCCTTAAACCCACCCTTTCGATACTTGCCAACATTAATAAGGTCTCCCCTCAGCCTTCTCTTCTCCAGGCTAAAGAGTCCCAGCTCTCTCAACTGGGAATACCACTGCTGGTCAATTTTTGGTCACCTGTCCTGTCCGCTCCTACGCACAGGTGGGACCCCTCTACCCTTTTCCGCTTCTGACCCTCTAACGGGGCAAATAATGAAAATCAGCTGACCATGGTTGTTATGGCAATAAGTATAAGCAAGAGCCTCACTGCATACCATTCCTTGGCGCAAACTGTCTTATCACTCTGAACGAACCCTTTCAGACACAACATGCTGTTAATGTCAGAGAGTTAGACGAGGCCTAGCTAAGAAGTAAAATTACTGAACAGAAAGTTGGTTCTGTTTTACCTCAAACCAGGACAAAGTCTTAGCTTGCCCAGGATCTACGGCACAAGATCTGTGACAATTTAGAGCTTGGCGCTGGTGCCACAGCTGAGGTGCTGCAGCCCAAATGTGCGACAAAGCCCAGAGCCTGGGGCTCAGACAGGAGGAGCTGGAGCCCTGTGTGCTCTCACAGAGCTGTGACATTGACTGGATAACTGCTGAGGTGTGTGGGACACGTCAGAAAGCTTGAGGTGCTGCAAGGGATGGATAGAGAGTCTGCAGAAGAGACAGCTGGGGCAGATCAGGAGGGGGATGCCCTCAGCGTAGCAGCTTCCTGGGGGAATGGAGATCCCCCAGGGGCTGGGCAGCAGATTCGGTGAGCCCTTTTGGGTGAGGGGACACTGCAGGGTTCAAACAGACCCAGAAGTTTCTGTGGGTTCCTGGGGCCAGCTTCTGAGCACAGCTGCCAGATGTGCCAACAGAGGTGATGCTCACCTGGATCTCCCACATGCAATCAGGGAAAAAAGGATCAGGGCTGTGATAATCGAGTGGCAGCCTTGGCTGCAGTGTCCATGAAGTAGCGGGTTCTCAGCTCCCCAGGGGAGTAAGCAAGGAGAGACGCAGAGTGCAGACAGCAGGTCTCAGAGGGAAGACTTTGAAGTAACAACTGAAAGGCCACAAGAAGGTCTCCCCAGAGCCTTCTCTTCTCCAGACCAAACAGCCCCAACTCTCTCAGCCTGTCCTCACAGCAGAGGGGTTCCATCCCTCTGATCATTTTTGTGGCATTCCTCTGGCCCGTTCTGTGAGACAGCAGCAGGAATGCAGGGAGCTCGGCCTGGGGACAGACAGACTCGGCTGGGAGCTGAGGCGTCAACATGAGAGGACAGAACAACGTGGGAAACTGTCAGCTTTGTGGTGGGTGAATGTCTGCTCCCGACTTCATACCAACAAACAAGTAACAGCTAGTCAGGGATGTAAAAGTCAGGGATAAGAAGGTCGAGTTGAGGCTCCTGAGAGAAAGGAAAAAGGCCGAGAGCAGGAGACGTCAGGAGAGCAGGCTTTGGCCTGCTGCGGGACCGGCTTGGAAGAATCCTGTGGGATACGGCCCTGCAGAGAAGCAGGGTGCAGAGGGCTGTTTGAGGATCTCCTCTTCACGCTCCAGAACGGCCCACCTTGACATTCAGGAAGGAAGGCGTGGATGAGAAAGAAGCTCCTGACAAAAACCAAGCCTGAAGAGGAAGCCCAGAGAAGGTGGAAGCTGGCTGCCTGCCAGCCTCAGTGGTTTTGTGTTTCCATACTGGCGACAGGCATTTGTGTGTGCGTGTGCTTGTTGATGTGGGGGGGAACTGAAGGGATGAGAAGGTCCTGGGGCCAGCTTCTAGATAGAGGATCTAAAACCAGCTCCTGGAGGGATCCATTTTCTCTGTGTGTCTATACAGGTACATATTTCCCACTGACGTAGTCTGCCATACCGGCAGCACACCATACCAGTACCCTCACTGGTATTTTGGTGATGGTTGTCATGGTACTTCCTACTTGAGGCAGCAATTCTATTGAGCTAGTACCTCCTTTAATTGTCTATCATGGCCTGCAACTCCTCACGTTATCTTGTGAGAAACACCACCATCAGGGTGAGCCATCAGCATAGAAACATTAACAGCTGAGCAAATGGATCTTCATTCCAGGGCAATGGAGCTTCACTTCAGGGGAGCCTTGAGAAACTCTGGGATATGGCCAAGAGAAACCTCTAGAAGTTTACACGGAGAAGTGTCCAGTCCTGCACTGAGGGGGAGGAAGGAATAACCAGGTGCATCAGAGCCCGCTGGGACCTAACGTGCTGAGCAGTGATCCTGAGGAGAAGGTGCTGGGAACTGGAGTGCCCCCACACAGGAAAATGTCCCCCTGTGTGCAGCTCCCCATGTTGGAGGAGCGGGGAGGAACTTGAGAGTGCCCAGAGGAGGTCTGCCCAGGTGTGCTTCAGCGTATAGTGCACATGCACTGCGTGGGGACGCTGAGGAATGTGGGCTTCTTTGCCCCTTTGGCCCCATGGTGGAGAGGCCCTGGCCAGGACAGGGGTTGCCTGAGGTTGCTTGAAGGACGGTTTCAGAGATGATGGGGCTTTTCTTCTTTATGGGAGACCTCATGAGAAAGAAATAATGCCAGAACTTGTAGCTTGGGAGGTTTACACAGGAAATGGGAGAAAGAAATGTCACTCCAAGGGCAGTGCTGTGGAAAAGCAGGCCATCCAGAAAGAATGTGGATCAGCCCGTGGCTTTGTGTTTAAAGAAATAGCCTGGAAGGATGGCGAGACTTCATAAAGCTTAAAGAGAAGGTCACAACATCAATAGACAAGGGGAGAGCAACTGACGTCATTTCCCTGGACCTGAGCAAAGCCTTTGACACTGTCCTGCATGACATCCTGCTCTCCAAGCTGATAAAATATGCCTTTGATGGACTGACAATTCAGTGGATAAAGAACTGGCTTGACGGCTGCACCCAAAGAGTGGCTGTCAATGGGTCCATGTCCAAGTGGAGGCCAGTGACAAGTGGAGGCCCTCAAGGATCAGTATTGGGACTGGTCTTGTTTAACATCTTCGCCAGCAACAGGGACAGTGGCATAGAGAGCACCCTCAGCATGTTTGCCAACAAAAGCAAGCTGTTTTGGAGGCTGACACACTGGAGGGAAGGGATGCCATCCAGAGGGACCTTGACAGGCTGGAGAGGTGGGCCCATGCCAACCTCATGAACTTCAACAAGACCAAGTGCAGGGTCCTCCATCTGGGTCGGGGTAATCCCAAGCACCGATAGAGGCTGGGCAGTGACTGGCTTGAGAGCAGCCCTGAAGAAAAGGACTTGGGGGTGCTGGTGGACGAGAGGCTCAACATGAGCCATCAGTGTGAACTAGCGGCCCAGAAAGCCAATGGTATCCTGGGCTGCATCAGGAGAAGTGTGGCCAGCAGGTCGAGGGAGGTGATTCTCCCCCTCTACTCCACTCTCGTGAGACCCCACCTGGAGTACTGTGTCCAGTTCTGCAGCCCCTACTACAAGAAACATATGGACATGTTGAAAAGTATCCAGAGAAGGGCCACGAGGATGATCAGAGGGCTGGAGCACCTCTCCTGTGAGGACAGACTGAGAGAGTTGGGGTTGTTCAGTCTGGAGAAAAGAAGGCTCCAAGGAGACCTTCTAGTGGTCTACCAGTATCTTAAGGGGGCCTACAAGAAAGCTGGTGAGGGACGTTTTAGGAGCCAGCAGGACAAAGGGAGAGAAAACTAGACAATGATTCAGCCCATTGTCCTGGAAACCCTGGGGGATTGATCTAGGGCAGCCCTTCCCTGCCCTTTGGTGCACTGGAGATACCCCATTCTCCTACCAAGCCCTGTCCTTGGCTACTGAGCAATCAGGGAAGATGGAAGGGGGCTCAGCACAAATGATCCCTTTAGCTTGGATCTGCTCTTCATCCCGACCATTACAGCTAGTGCAGGGTCACCCCACGGCCCCGCAGCCCCCTCCTTCTGCAGAGCAGCACCGCCAGCTCAGGATCCTGCAGGGAGCACAGGGTGGGAACCAGGAATGTCCAGCCAGGCCAGCCTGGACACGCTCACCTGGGGAAAGGCTCGCTGGGGAGAAGGGGTGACCAGGGAGAAGAGCAAGGGAGCATTTCTGTGCCTGCAGGGAGGAATCCATGAGAAGGAGAAACCTCCTTCTGCAGGCCCCCACTCTGGGCAGGCTGCTCTGTGCCTGGACCAGGACTCTTGTGCTGGCCTGGGGAGAGGGGCTGGCACTGAGGGGACACAGACCATCTGTGGCCCAGGCACTGCGGGAGGCCACCAAAAGAGGAGGGCTGAGGGGGACAGAGCCCTGAGGGCTGCCAGGGCACTTTGCCAGGGCCATGTCTCCCCACCCTTGAGCACACCTGTCCCATGCGGTTCCAGCACGGTGGGGCCATTGGACCGTTAATGGGGCAGCAGGGCCAGCCTTCCCATTGCTCTCCAGTTTCCCCATCCCTTTACTCCTCGCTCAGTCACATCCCTCTAAACTACCCAGGTGCTGCTTTGAGCTTCAGGCAGTTGGAAGAATGCCCTGGTCTTTCAGCAGGCTAATAACCTCTTCAGCCAAATCCTTCCATGTGTTTATATCTATCATACCCCATCCATCTCTCTCCCATACTTCGAGCGGGGTTATCCCTTGTGGATGGTGACCCTCTCTGGAGGAGGTTCACCAGGTTGAAGAAGCCCATCTCCCTCACCGTCCCCACACAAGGCTTATGCGCTAGGCCCCAATCCTCAAAACTAAGAAATTCCAACTGAACTCAAGAAAACAGGTTTTGGCATCAAGAACACACGACCCTGGCACAGGCTGCCCTGAGAGGCTGTGGAGTGTCCTGTCATGGAGATACTAAAAACCAGCCTGGACATCTTCTTAAGCGACCTGCTCTGGCCGACTCCCTCTAGGGCAGGGGGATTGAACCAGATGATCTCCAAAGATCCCTGTCAATCTACATGATTCTGTGAGGACATGGCAGTCCAGCAATGTCTAGGGTAGATGCTTGTGAGGTCCCTTCTGCCTGAGAACCCAACAGGCCAGCAGCAGGCCAAGGTCTGGCATGTTGATTATGAGGTCACCGCTGCTATAACAGCGGGCATCTGCTTTGGATGCTCATTTTGGGGTCACCCCTGTCTCTGCAGGTGGCAGGCCAACCCCAGGCTCAAGGCTGGCTTCGGTGCCTACGAGGTCGTTTCTCCATGAGTACCTGACAGGCCAGCAGCAGGCACGTGGTGTGGATGTTGGTTATGAGGTCAGTGCTGCCACAATCTCGGATAGGCCAGAAGCAGGCAGATATTGATTTGGAGGTCACTTCTGCCTGAGTCCTTGATAGCCCCGCAGCAGCCGTATGGCCTGAATGCCAGTTGTGAGGGTGCTGCTGCCTGAGGACCTGAGAGACCATGAGCAAGCTCAGAGGTGTTTGAAGCCCTGTGTTCCAGAGCACCCCTTAGGCCAGCAGAGGGTTGATGACCAGGCTTGGTTCTTGTGAGGTCCCAAGTATGGGACATGCCAGCAGTGCGAGTATGAATGCAACACACAGTATGGACCATGCCAGCATGTACGGAACATGCCAGCAGCTAGAGGTAGCTTCTGAGGTTATGGTTCCTTGGGCACATGATTGTCCAGCAGCAGGCTCATGACTGGGGTCTGTGTTTGTGAAGTCATTTCCTTCTGCATACCTTTTTAAGGCCAGGATGAGGCTTGTGGCTGTGTTAGGTGCCTGAGAGGTCTCTTCTTCTTGGAAACTTTCTGGACTCTTCCGTAGGTGGTGGGACGTCCACACTGATGGTCCCAAGGCTTCTTGCCAGCATTTACTTTATCACCAGTGAACTGCCTTTTGGGATTTCTCTTCCCGGGGTTGGGATTTCTGGGCTCACTGGAGAGGCTTCCAACGGAGCTAAGATGCCTGGGCATGGATAGTGAAATATTTATTAATATAAAACAGTGATTTAACAAAGGTAGTAGTGAACGCGACAGTGTTTTACGAGATGTAATGACAAGGTACACTTGATTATTTACTGCATAGAGGACAGGGTTGGACAAGCTGTCAGGGAGACCCTCCCGTTGAGTCAAGAGGCTCAACTTGCTTTCTGAACTTCTCAGAGTGGAGTTGAGCTGCAGCTGGATCCAATCCTAGTCCCAGTCTTGGTTAACGGTTTATGTCTAAAGGATTATATATTTGCAATCAATCCTTTATATCACTTAGCTAAGATTTCAAAGTTTAACGTGCTATTAGTCACCTACCGAGAATCTGTTGCGGCAAGGAATCTCTCATTCTCGAGGTGTAGAACCTTGAGTGAGTGTCCTCGCTCAAGGGGAGATCCTGGCGTGCAGCCCGCTGCCATACAGGAGAGCTCCAAGGGCTCTTGGGCTGTCCGCTATTTACAGAGTAAGAGAAGTGACCTATAGTCGTATTCGCATGGGAACAAAATACTGAGGTCCCCACTCCAGACAGTGTTTTGGCTGTGTTGGCAGCCATCCCCCAAAGTCCAGGTGCAGCTCATCACAACTCCCACTGATGGTTACAGCTTGGGCAGGAGCTGGGGAGGGGGTGGAAGGGGGAGAGCACACCACCACAAGATGTGGCACACAGGGATGTGGTTTAGTGGTGGATTGGGCAGGGTTGGGTTTACACTTGGACTCAATGATGTTAAAGGTCCTTTCCAACCTAAATGATTCTATGAGTCTGTGATTCTTTTGAGCCTCAGGACTCTGTTTCATCCTCGCCCCTTCTTTGGGAACACAGGAGGTGTCACAGAATTTTCCTACACTTGGCATTGCTCCCCCTCACATCCCTCTGCCCCAGGAAGAGCCCTGGGCCACAAGTGAGGGACAGGATCTGCCTTGCCAGGGCCTGGGGCTGAGGGCTTGGCCCTTCTACTGCATCAAACCAAGGGTTTCTTCAGCATCACAGCCACCTGCACTCTGCCTTTGCCTATCTGCAATCACAGCCTCCAGCTATCTGCTCTAACGAGTCCCTGGGGAGGCTTTGTCAGGAATGGCCCTCAGTGGGGCTCATTAATGCTTCCAGGTACTTGGAGTTTGGCTTCTGATTTCTTGAGTACTCTGTTCAACCTTCTCTCAGTATCTGAGGTCTATGGACTCAGCAGCAAATACACCATGGGGCTCATTAAAAGACAGAAAGCCTTAACGAGCTATTTCTCTTTTTGTAAATTTTCTTCAAGTCTTCAAGACTTGTACAGCTAATTGGAGAGGTTTCATAGTGCAATTAAGTAGGAAGATTTCAAAGTACATCTGATAAAAATGATCTTTGCTGTTAAAGGATATATTTTATTACTTTTCACTTTAAAGAAGAGGTGATAGAAGCATTCTCTGATTGATATTGATGCAGAGTCGTTCCTCAGGAAGTCTGGACAGGGAGGAAAAGCAGTCCCTTGATGTCCATCACTGGATGGACAGCCTTGCTCCTCACCTCCCCAACCTCCCCATTTCTGACATTGCCCACCTGGGACTTCCATCTCTGCTCCTTGCATCAGACTTCTCCACTGGTCTCTGCAGCTGGATGTTACAGCTCCATTGCACCAGCTCCCACCTGAGCCCCTTAGAGACCTGGCTGCACCCAGGCACAGGAGAATTTTTCCCATTCTTCAGAAAAGAAAAGTAAAGCACAATCAGTTTTCATAAACAATAAATCATATTCTGTAATCATACGCTAAGTACAAGCTACCACTAATGAGGTTGCTTTCCTGCAAGGGATAATCTTATGAGAAATATTTTAGGTAGTTAGATAAAAGAAAGATAGATATAAACACAATTAAAGAGCTGGCTAAGGAGACAATTAGACTGTTGAAAGACAGTCAGGCTGTTCAGTCCCTGAAGGTGAAAGCAGCAGCATAGGGGAGAGGTACCTGAATGAACAAAGAGTAAATGGAGAAGAAAACTGAAGAATTATGGAAAGGGCCTTTGCCTAGACAGTCTGGATCTGAAAAGGTGACTTTAGAAATGGTCACTGTATCAGAACAGATACACAAAAATTAGAGAAACTAACTACACTGTATAACAGGGAGAATAGTTGTAATGGCGTTACAGGGAAGATCAATATTTCTTTGGAATATCCTTTCTGAGAGGTCATGGGATTGGCAGAGGTCTCTTGCGAGAGAGGACAAGCAAGTGGTGCACCCGTCTTTGGAAGAATCCAACACTGCACCCCAGGGAACCACAGGCTGCACAAGCTCACATCGGTGAGGAGCAGGCCATCAGTTGGAGACCTCTTGGGTGACATTTGTGGGCACCAACAACAGAACATGTCCAAAACCCATCAGCATGGACTTACCGAGGATAAATCATGCCTCGCCAACCTGATTGCCTTCACGATGAAGTAACTGCATTTGTGCATGAGGGCAACTCTCGCCACGTTTGTCAATAGCAATAAGTTGGGAGGATCGTTTGTTTACCAATTCCTGTCATGGGGAAAACAGACCCAGCTTGGGAAAATTAATTAAATTTATTTCCAATTGATTGTAACAGAATAGGACAGTGAGAAATAAAACACAATTCAAAACACCTTCCCCCCTCCCTCCCTCCCTTCTTCCCAGGCTCAACTTCATTCCGAACTCTTCTACCTTTGCCCCGAGTGGCACAGGGGGGTTGTGGAATGGGAGTTGCAGTCACTTCATAACACTTTGTTTCTGAACTTGCCCAAATGTGGGTCCTTCCCACTGACTGCAGTTCTCCACAAACTGCTCCAGCGTGGATCCTTTCCACGGGGTACAGTCCTTCAGGCATGGACTGCTCCAGTGTGGGTCCCCCACAGGCCACAGGTCCTGCTGTAAAACCTGCTCCAGCATGGGCTCCTCTCCTTGGGCAGCAGGTCCTGCCAGCAGCCTGCTCCACCGGGGTCCTCCATGGGCTGCAGCTCTAACTCTCCTCAAGGAAAAAGGCCAGCCCAGCACGGCTTCTCTTCTGGACCAGACCACAAGAAGTCCCGGAGGATGGTTGTTTCCCATGGCAGTGGGACTTGAGAAAACTCAGAAGACCCCAGTGTTTTGGGTATTGAACAGAGTTTGCACGGTGTCAAGGCCTTCTCTGTTTCTTCATTCTGCTCCCTCCAGTGAGTAGGTGGGAGGTGAGAAAGAAGTTGAGAGGGGACCCAGCCAGGACTGGCTGGGCATTAGTCTGCTTGTGGGAGGTGTTGAATGATGGTCTCCGTTTCACTTGTTGAGGTGTGGAATAATTACTAAATTGGCTAAGAATACAAAAGTACAGCATCGTTCACACATTAAGGAAAGTCATAAAATCAAGAGGCTTCTGAGGTAGAATACAGCCGCAGCTGGCACGCGAAGAATGCAACGTCTGTGATTCCCTGTACAAGGCTTTTTGCGAAACTACACGAGGGAGGGGACGAAACACGCTTGTTCCATGGCCTTCCCTTGTGACAAACAGCAGATATGGGAACGAGATGGTGCTACGGAACAGATAAGCGGCCTACACGCTACCCAAGCCAACATTTCATCAAATGTTGATGAAATGCTGTCCTTTGTGCGAACTTTGCTCACTACATTGTACCAAAACACACCCCCATCCCGGAGGCTATTCGCCCCCCCCGAGGTGCAAACACTCCTCCTTGAGTACATTAGTCATAATAAAAGTACATATGACTAAAGTCACTCAACCTCCACTTTGAAGATAAAAAATAGTATAAAATTAGCCCAAGAGAGAGGGGATGCCAGGGAAGACACCATCGCAAAGAATTCCATCGCCAATTTCTGGGATCAGTCGACGGGCTGAGCCTTTCTTCCCCCCGCATAGAGATGCCTTTGGGTGAGACTTCGATTATACCGAGTGCTTTCTCGAGGACTTAGAATTTTCTATAGAGAATCTCTGTCCTACATTTATAGCCAGGCTGTATCGTTTATAATTTTGTCGTGCGTTTTGTACACTTAACAGTACCTCTATTTGCACGTGCTTTGCCGACAGTGTATTTATCACCGGCAATCCTAAGAACCTGTATATCTGTTGTTTAAATAAACTGCACTGTTTAAGTAGCTAGTCGTTTCGGTTTCTCACTGAACGCGACCAAAGACTCGAGGGTGGCTGTGCTAGTTCAGGAGCACGACTAGACTGAAGGTGCAGTCCACTATTATTGTATCCAAATCGTAATAGTTTAAGACATATTAAACGCACTTGGACTGATAGTGGTGAATTGGGCATCACTCAGAACTTAAACCCAGCCGCACCTGGCCTCCCACCTCAGTGAGGAGTGTAAGAACGCAAGGGGGTTTATCTTCTGCCAAACTGTTTAGGCCCCCTTTTCACACAACATGAGGTTTTTTTAATGTCTTCTCTTCACCTGTTAAATTGTTATGTTGAGCCAAAACTTTTCACACTTTATTTCTTCCTTGTCCAACTTGTGTAGGGGGAAGAAAGTGTGAGAGACTGTGTGCCTGCTGGGCTATTGGCCATTGTCAACACATCACAGCAAGGAAGATTCTGCTAGCTGGGAGTGAGTTCAGCGGTTGGCCACCAAGATGCTTAGGGGCTGAAGGGGAAGTGCCTTCTTTAGCCTGGAGAAGGGAAGGTCTTGGGAAGCTCATAGCAGCCTGTGTGTCCCTATGGGGACATTTTCAGGGCCATGGAGCCAGGCTTGTGACAGTGGTGCTTGGCAGGAGGTTAACAGACAATGGCCAGACGTTGCAACAAGGAAGGTTCAGGACAAAGAAAATTAAAATCTTTTTCTCCGTGAGGGCATCCACGCGTTGGAGGAGGTTTCTCAGTGACATTGTGCCATCTCTGCCCTTGGATGTTTTCCAGCTCCCACTGGATAAAACCTTGAGCAACATGGTCTGACTCCATGGCTGATGCTGCTGTGAGCACAAGGTCAGAACAGAGACCTCCTGAAGTACCATTCAGGAGACTGGAAACCTAAATGATGTTGTGGTCTGTGGTCAAGACCCTCTGTGCTGGGGTCAAGACCCTCTGGGTCTTCCCTTGATGAGAGCAGGGAAAGCTCTCAGGTTCCTCACAACCATGGCAGTCAGTCAGATGTCACTATCGCCAGACCAGCTGCAGCTGTTTGCCTGCTTCAGGCAGCATTGCTCAGGTGCAGGGCTGCTTGGCAGGTGTTTCCAAGACACTCTTGGTCATTTCCTTTGCTTCCTCTTTCATTCTCTTTTCACCCCTCCCACCTCTCCATTTCTACTCCCTGTCTTTATCCCCTCCTATGAAAAGGAGAGCCAACTCTTTTTTATCATTTCCCCACTGGGCCTGCATTTTCTCCCTTTGAACCCTCCTTTCTTACATGATGACCAGGGTGCTTTCTACCTTGCTTAGAAACCTCATTACACTAGTACTCCTTTCATATCTCCAGCTACTTAATTTATGGTGCTGTTAGAAGCACCTTGACTCAGGATGACCCAACCAGCTGCCCTGTTGGAGGCTCACTCCAGGGGGACCTTGACACACCTGGCAATTTGGCCAATAGAAACCTGAAGGTTTAGAAGAAAAAAACTAGAGAACAACTCCATGCTGTGATCTCCACCTTTGGAGCTCTTGAGGTTTCAGCTCCACAAAGTGACAGCCAACCTGGAGCCTGGACTAGAGATCTCTCCCAGCAGTCTCTTTCCCACCAACCCTTCCATGAACCTGTGCCTTGCAGCATGCCAGATGAGAAGAGAATGAAGCTGGAAGGCAGAGTCTCTACATCAAAGCACAACTCAGGGTGGAAGGGAGCTCAGGAGGTCTTGAGTCCAATGCCCAGCTCCAAGGAGGGCCACAGCTGAGGTCAGACCAGGTTACTCAGTAAATGTCAGCAGACACAGAGGCAGTTTACACACGAACCAGGCATCTAAGCCACCGTTACAGAAATGGAGATGAGGCATTTGACCAGCTTCCTGAACAAAGCTATTGGTATGCCATGCCTCCTGAGATCCCTGGGAACAGCCACTTTCTTGTCCAGAAAGTGGACAAGACATTGATTCTTTTGACTTTTCTTCTTCTACAAACTTCTCCACATCTCCAGACCAAGTGGTGATTTAGGCTGTAAAGAGAATGGAAACAAAGCCTCTGGCTTGGTTACTATCAACTTAATTGCTAAAAGAGAGTGAGGTGGAGGGATCTCAGAGCTTCCAGATTCCTGTGGAAGATTGAAGGCCTCCAAGAAAGGAGTTGAAAATAAGAGTGTTGAACTAGCCTAGCCTTTAAATCACTTCACATGGGATGGTTCTGCTTCCCACTTTCAATCATTGGCACCCAGAAACCTCACATGCTTTTCTTCCTCTCCTCCCAAAACCTGACCAAGTGATATGAAGAAAGAAAGCAGAAAGGCCCTAGGCCCCTGTGAATCAGCCGGGGTCTGGCACTTGGAGGGCTGTTCAGTGAATGGCAGCTATTTCGTGGTACACCCGATAAAGAATCATGCTGGGAAGTTAGCCTGCAAGACCAAACCAACAAGGTCCATGGACAGGCAAGGCTGTGTCTGGAGACCTTTACACCCACAGCATAGATCAAGCTGGGGCTGAACCTCAGGCCTGGGCTTAAATGGGCTCCTGAGCTGATGGACAGAGGTGTGGGAGGAGGCCCCAGGTGAAGCTGGTCAGGGCCATGAAGGCCTGTGGATGTTTTCAGGGCCCTGACATGGTTTCCATGGGAGCCCACCTGCCAGTGCCCTCAGTAGGCCTCCTTCCCTACTGTCCAGGGTCTGTGCTCTGCTACTCTCCTTCCCTGTTTCCCTGGAGATCTGGGAGACCGCCATATTATGGTGATGTCCCAGGGGAGATCTGGGTTCCCTGATCTGGCTGAAATCTGGTCTTCACATCTCTGACCAGCTCTGCCTCTTTTGGGAGTACCAGCTCCACTTGTGCATCAGACTGTGTGGCCCATTTGGCAGCTGTGCTAAGAACCATCAGCATGGACTTACCATGGGTGAATCAAAGAAAAAGGAAGCCTACAGAAGGTGGGAGCAAGGCCAGGTAGCCTGGGAGGAATACAGAGAAATTGTCCAAGCAGCCATGGATCATGTTAGGAGAGCTAAAGCCCAGATAGAGTCAAATCTGGCCAGAGGCATCAAGGGCAACAAGAAAGCTGATCTTCAAAAAGGAAAAAAAGGAAGATCCAGGCAACTACAGGCCAGTCAGTCTAACTTCTGTGCCTGGCAAGATCATGGAGCAGATCACCTTGGAAACTCTGCTAAGGCACATGCGAAATAAGGAGGTGATTGGTGACAGCCAACATGGCTTCACCAAGAGCAAATCATGCCTGACAAATCTGATGGCCTTCAACGACAGGGTTTCTGTGTTGGTGGATAAGGGAAGAGCAACTAACATCATCTGCCTGAACTTGTGCAAAGCATTTGACATTGTCCCGCATGACATCCTGGTCTCTAAATTGGAAAAAAACATGGATTTGACCAATGAACCACTTGGTGAACAAAAATCTGGCTAGGTGGTTGCACCCAAAGGGTTGTGGTCAATGGCTGGATGTCCAAGTGGTGAGCAGTGACCACTGGTGTTCCTGAGGGGTTGGCACTGGTACCAGTGCTATTTAACACCTTTGTTGGCGACATGGACAGTGAGATTGAGTGCACCCTCAGCAAGGTAGCCAATGACACTGGTGGAACAAGGTTAGCGTGGCCAAAGAAGCAATCAAGAATACACTATAAATTTTTGTTTACCTTTGTTTTCAGGATCTTGTGATTAGTTCCGTGAATTATGTTGCAAACCTTAAGCAGAAGTTCTTTGTGTAAAATAACCTTGAAATAGCTAAGATAGAGATGTAGAATTGGTAGAGCATGCTAGGAGGAGGAGAAGTCCCTCTGACAGCTACACAAGCCAGCGCCTATTGCAGAAGGTCAACTAGCGGACAGCTGATGAAGAGGAAGATACAACCACCTGATGAAGTAAATGACCACCGAAGGGACTGCAACTCTGGAGAAAGGACACTAGATGGCAACAAAGACTCTGAGCTAATCTACTTATGACTAAGTAATTGGATCCAGGAATAGGTGTTCTTACATAAATAAATTCGAAGAATTAGTTGAATATGTATAACGTTATGTGTATATATTCATGAAAAGCTTGCGATAACGGTGGGAACACCCTTAGGGAACTTGTCCCTAATGCAGTTTGACCCCGGCGCTGAATAAAGAACACGGACTTAACAGTATCCGAGTGCTGTTGAGTAGAGTTCTTTGTTTCAACACCAAGCCGTGTGAAGCAGTTGACAAGCTGGAGGGATGGGATGCGATCCAGAAGGACCTGGACAGGCTTGAGAGATGGGCCTGTGTGAACCTCATGAAGTCCAACCAGGCCAGGTGCAAGGTCCTGCACGTGGGTCGGGGCAATCCCAGGCACAAATACAGGCTGGGTGGAGAATGGCTTGAGAGCAGCCCTGAGGAGAGGGACTTGGGGGTGCTGGTGGATGAGAAGCTCAACACGAGCCAGCAATGTGCACTCGCAGCCTGCTCCGGTGTGGGTCCCCCACAGGCCACGCTTCCTGCCAGAAACCCTGCAGAGACATGCTGGAGTGGATGGCAGGTGGACACAAAATGATGAATGAGGTTCCCACAACGAGAGTAAAAGCTGCAGTCCCCAAGGCCAGAGAGAAACAGGCTTTGGCTGCACAGCCCTGGCAGGAGAGGGGTTTGCTGTCCCAGGTTACTCTGAAGCACTGTGGGACCTATGAGAGAGGTGGAGCTGATCTCCAAGAAGGACAAGCTGCTGCTGAGAAAGTCCCTGGGGGAGGACAGCCTGTGATCTAGCCACACTGTGGACATCATGCTGGGGGCTGACTGGCTAGATAGTGGCTCTGCAGGGAAGGACCTTGGGGTCCTGGAGGACAAAGAGCTGAGCATGAGCCAGCAATGCTCCACCATGGCAAAGGCCAACAGCCTCCTGGGCTGCATCAGGAAAAGCATTGCTGGCAGATGGAGGGAGGTGACCCTTCCCCTCTGCTCAGCACTGGTGAGGCCACACCTGGAGTGCCCACACCCTGCACATTCACTCAACTTAGCTCTACACTGATGTTTTCCTCTCCCAGGCTTTTACCAGCCCATCCCAGCTGTTTCTTATGTCTCTCCAGATCCCTTGCCCTCTCCTCTGCCCAGCCAAGCACAGCTGCCCAGTCTGGGCTGGTCCCACAGCAGTGCCCACCACAGCCGCTGCAGAGCTCTTGGCACTCACTCCACAGCCCCAGCTCCTCTGAAGGGCACACAGCTCCTGGGGGGCAGACAAGGAGCTCAGCCTCCCCATCAGCCCAGGCTAGTGCTGGCCTCAAGGGAATGAAGAAAACAGGTTAGTCCCTCTCTGCCTCTCCTGATATCCTTTTTAGGTGACCCCCAACCCTGACTGAATTTGCCCCCTCCTCTCCTCCCCTCAGCCCCACTCCCCAGGACAGCACGACATTCCTTGGCCCTGAGGGTCCTCAGGCAGCTCCCACACCTCTCCAGCCTCCCTTTCCCACGCCTACTGGGTCCACACTGACTTTCTGGGCATTGCAGAGTCCTTGTTTGTGCATACCTCAATTTAGTGTTTTGCTTGTGGGGACTTCACCTCTGTGGATGTTTCATCTTCTGTGTCTTCATTCACTCCCAGCTCAGGGCACGTGGCGAGTCCCCATCCTCTCCTCACACGTCCAAATTCATTTCCATAGAATCTGCTGTATACCATAAGTCCTGACACATGTGAAGCTGCCTGAGGAGGCAATTGGGAGCTCATGCACCACCTCCACTACCACTGGAGACAAGAAGAGAGCCTTTACAACCAGAACATTTGGTCCAATGGAACCCAATAGTACAGTGAGCTTAACCCCAAACACAGGGAGAACACAGGGAGAAGAGACTCTTTGAAAGACCAGTTCGTTGGACATTTTATTGGCAGCACCTTTGGAGGAAGCACCTAGCATCCAGGCACTGCACCTGGGAGATGCCTTTTTCTTGAGGAGCTGCTATTAGACAGGTCACCTTTGACACAGTGTTGTACAACGGTCAGACACAACTGGATCAAACCTCAAGACAAGTGGTACAAACCCAGAAAATTATATAGAAGCAGGATTACTGCAAGAGAAAAAAACAGGCTTATTGCCTAACATAAAGTCTAGGAAACATGCAGAGAAGGGGAGACAATTTATTAATGGTGAAACAACGTCCATTGAGCCAGTTTCCATAGGGCATCCTTGAGCTCCTGGTTCCTCATGCTGTAGATGAGAGGGTTCAGTACTGGAGGCACCACCGAGTATAGGACTGCCACCACCAGGTCTAGAACTGGGGAGGAGGTGGAGGGGGGCTTGAGGTAGGCAAACACGGCAGTGCTGAGAAACAGGGAGATGACAGACAGATGAGGAAGGCACGTGGAAAAGGCTTTGTGCCGTCCCTGCTCAGAGGGGATCCTCAGCACGGCCCTGAAGATCTGCACATAGGACAGCACGATGAAAACAAAACAACCAAAGCCTAAACAGACACTAACCACAAGAAGCCCAGCTTCCCTGAAGTAATAGTCTGAGCAGGAGAGCTTGAGGATCTGGGGGATTTCACAGAAGAACTGGTCCACAGCATTGCCCTGGCAGAGGGGTAGGGAAAATGTGTTGGCCGTGTGCAGGAGAGCATAGAGAAACCCACTGCCCCAGGCAGCTGCTGCCATGTGGACACAAGCTCTGCTGCCCAGGAGGGTGCCGTAGTGCAGGGGTTTGCAGATGGCAACATAGCGGTCATAGGACATGACGGTGAGAAGAAAATACTCAGCTGACATAAAAAAAAAAAAGAAAAAGAGCTGGGCCACACATCCTGCATAGGAGATGGCCCTGTTGTCCCACAGGGAATTGGCCATGGATTTTGGGACAGTGGTAGAGATGGAGCCCAGGTCGAGGAGGGAGAGGGTGAAGAGGAAGAAGTACATGGGGGTGTGGAGGCGGTGGTCACAGGTGATGGTGGTGATGATGACGCTATTGCCCAGGAGGGCAGCCAGGTAGATGCCCAGGAAGAGCCCGAAGTGCAAGAGCTGCAGCTCCCGTGTATCTGCGAATTGCAGGAGGAGGAACTGGCTGATGGAGCTGCTGTTGGACATTTGTTCACTCTGGACATGGGGAACTGTTGAATAAGGAGTTGACAAGTTATAGCAGACTTCTTCTGACATCTCTCAAAGATTACTTCTCTGCCTTTGGAAAAATTTCATTCCGCTCCTTTTTGTGAGATGAGGTTTGTGCTGCTGAGGGCACTGCCTTTTCAAGGGTAGAAATCCTTCTCTTTCCCATTGCCTTTTGCCTGAACACTGCTGAGCCCTGAGGGACAAAAGGGCTCTCTGTGCCCTACTGCGGAGTCAGGAGAGCTGCTCTGCACACCAGTGACCTGCTGGGCACCACCCAGGTGTCCTGTGCTTACACACCTCTCTCCGTTGGACGATGGTCTCCCTGACAATGTACTTGAAGACAAAAATAGCCTTTTAGGAGTGTGGAAAAGTCCAGTTTCAAAGTCGTTTCTCCCATCTGGTTTCTCTTTCCCTGTGCAGTGGAGCAGAGAGGGATGCAGCCGGGTGGAGGGGCTCTCTGCTGCCCGGAGCTGCCCCTGCCAGAAGCTGCTTCTCTGGGCCCAGGTCTCCTCCCTCTCACTGCTCCCACAGCCCATCCCACCCGCTGGGGGCTCAGCTCTGCCCTGCAGACCCCTCCTGGCACCAGGGCACTGCCCAGGGCCATCTCCCTCTTGGTGGCTCCTAAGGAGGAGATGAGAGAAAGCCTGATGCTGGAAGCAAAGGTGCTGCTGGTGCTGTGTGGAGGGAGAGGAGGGGCTGAAGGCACTTTGTGAGGTTTCTGGCAGATGTGCTGATCCCTCAGTGGAACAGTGACAGCTCCTTTCCCTCAGGAGACAGCTGAGAGCACAGACCCTGCAATATCTTCATCTTCCAGGCAGCCCCTGCCTTGTCTTTCCTCTGTAAATGCTGCCTCTGCCAGTGTTCTGGGGGTGATCTGCAGCTGTGGGCAGCCCTGACCCACACAGCACACTCTCTAAAAAGAGCAAAAGGACCCTGCCCTGAGGGGAGTCTCTCATTTTACCCACAGCTTCTCCCCACAGAAGCTCGGGGGGGAACTCCTTGGGCAGGCTGAGAGCTGAGCCTGGCAAGCAGCAGAGTCCCTGCCCCGGCACACAGACCCCTGGGCTGCAGGGACCCTGCTCTCAAGGACAGCCCTGGGCACCCCTGCCTGCACACCCACCTGTCTTCAAAGCCCTGGCACAGTCCCTCGGAGAAGGCAGCCGTCCTTCATTGTCACTGCGATGGTGCAGCAGGGCATCCCTGCTCTGAAGCACGTCCTCCTTCTCCACACCAGAGAAGCCAGGAGAGCCATCCTGACAGCTCCTCTCAGCCAGCCCTAGAACATCCCTCCAGGAGACTCCCCTGCCTTGCCCTCCAGCCAGAGACTTACTGTGTCAACAGGTGTGAAGATTTCCCCAGGAACAAGCTCAGAACTCTCCTCCCACTCCCGACTGCCTTTATCCTCTCTGTGCCTGGCTCCTCTCGGGTGCCTGCAGGCAGTGCCCTCAGCCCTGCTGCGCTTGGCAGAGGAGCTGCTCCTGGGCAGAGCTGTCTCTCTGCAGCGCTGCCCGCTTGCCATCAGCTCCCTCCATGCCAGGAGCCCAGCCCAGCTCCGCAGCAGAGGACCAGCCCAAGGCAGCCCTTTCTCTGCCCCCTCGGGGCTCCCTCCCTGCTGGGAAACAGGATGAAGTCATCACTGATGTTCCCTCCCTCAGCTGGGCAGAGACACTTCTTTCCAGAACTTTTAATTCTCCTCTCAAAGTTACATCGAAATATCAGCGTTTTTGGTCTTATTATTAGATATCTGCAAGCTCTGCTGGAGCCTTTCATAGAGACAGGGCAACGTCTCAGGGATCATGAATGAGCCTGGTGGGAAAGTCCTTTGGCCAAGTGAAATGACAGCTGATGCCTAAAGAAGGGCCAAAAGAATCTTCTCCTCTTTGTGTTCATGGCAGTTTTTAGAGGAATTCATATGTACAACAGCCGCCCTGGGCCATAGGGAGAGCTTGGTCTCTCTCTGTTCCATCAGCTCAATTTACCAAATCTCCAGTGACTCTAATGGCATTGCAGAGTGCAATTGGGTGTCTGTTCCCTTGACTGGTGCCTTCAGTCAGAAGCATCAGTCATCAGGTGTCATCAGAGAGGAGAAGTCTGTCCCTTCTCCACACAATAGCTGCAGGCATTACATGGACATGGAGCACATCACATGGGGATCTTTACTCACTGCCTTGATGATACAATCAATGAAAACACCAATAATTTTCACAGCGTGCCTGGATACATCTTGCCTTAGAGGTCAACGTCCTCCAGATCCAGCAGTGGTCCATATCAAAACTCAACTGCAACTCAAATAGGAATTCCAGGGCACCGAGATGAGCTTTAGGTAATTCAGGAACAGTTAAAGAAGAAAAGGGAATAATGTAGGACCACTGCCGAATTTAGTAAGAGTAGGACTAGATCTGAGATATTCAATGTCCTCTCTGCCTCAGTTACCAGCAGTGAGGTCTCCCACGCCTTGGTGCTTTGAGGCAGGACTCCGGAGAAGAACAACCAGCGGTGGATGGGGAACAAGCCAAGGGTTCCTTGAGCAAACTAAACCCTTATCAGTCCTTGGGTCCAGAGGTTTGCATCCAGGGGTGCTGAGAGAGTGATTTTTCACTAGGAAGTGTTGGTCTGTTATGATCCTAGTAAGAAAGGCACTCCAACTTCATAATGTATGTTTTGAAATGCTGTTCATGTTTTCTAGCACTCTAAGGAGAATACCACACAAGCAATCCTATGATGTTTTAGATGATGGGAACCCCAGGAGGTGCAGCATTAAATGGGCCTTTCATCTTAGTGCAGGACACCATGCAGACCCCATCCATAGAAGACAGTCTCCTGTTTTGCTCATTCAAGCTACTGTAGGGTTTTCTTACAAGGAACAACACTATTCACCATCTCTACACTCAAACAGAGAGGAAGTTTCCATGAGAACTTCCTGCTGCAGGGTGGCATACAGGCAAGGCCACGCAGGAGGCGTAATGTCCGGTAGAGAGCGGGACCTGTCTGCAGGCTCCTGTGTGACAACATGCTGCTGAGGTTGTCCTGCAGCCAAGGGACCTGTGCAGCACAGCACAGGTGTGAAGGCCACGCTGTACGTGCAGCACAGCCCAACCCAGCACAAACTGCTCGATGGACAATGGTTCTTCTGGTCAGGATCAGTGCTCAGGTTTCCCTGTGAGGCGTCTGTGCTCCACCCTGGTGCCACAGCTGAGCTGCTGCCGCCCAATAGTGCCCTTCCAGGAGGATCCCCGTGTCTTGTCCCAGCCCTGTGATGGTTTTGGATTCAATGAGATGTGGTGGGACAGCTTGCTGGGCTGTGGTGCTGCAATGGAAGGATATGGGCTCTGCTGGAAGGAGTGGCAGGGAGGATGAGGATGGGGGGATGCTGCCTGAGCTGCTGAAGGAGCAGCTCAGATCTATGGAGCTCCTCTATGAGATGGGCAATAGGGTGAGTTAGCTTGTGTGAGTGAGGATGAGAGGAGAAGCCAGTAAGTGTGATGCTGTCTTGGCAGTTATAAACTATGTGATCAGGCACAGTAGGCAGAACAAGTCTTACGACAGGAACTCGAAGAAGTCTCCAGGTTTATGAGCAGGTTCCTATGGGGAACAGTAATTGCCCAGGCATTCACTGGCCAGGCAAAGAAACAAGGTGCCAGCAGCCTGGAGCATCTTGGGATGACTTCTTATCAGAGCTGCCTGGTGGGCCAGGAAGGGTGATGCTCACCTAGGCCTGGTCCTGGCCAACAAGGAAGAGCTGGTCAGGGATGTGATAACAAGTGTCAGCCTTGCTGTAGTGACCAGGAAATAGCGGGGTCCCAGATGCCAAAGAGGAGTGAGGAAGGCCAGCAGAGGAACACACATGGGTGGCTCCAGAGGAGAAGACTTTGATGTACTCGGAGGACTGATACAAGCGGTGCCATGGCAAGCAGCTATGAAGGGTGAAGGAGCTCAGGAAATCCTATAGGCATTACAGGATGGCCTCCCCCAAGCACAAGAACGATGTCTTGGAATACCATGAAGAGAAACACTCATCTCGGGAGGCTGCTGGTATAAACTGACTGGGCTGCAGGGCAAAAAGGCAGCACACAGGAGGTGGAAGAGGGGAAGCTGCAGAGGAGGCATTTAGAAACCTGGCCCCAGGATGGTGGGAGGATGCCAAAGCCAAAGCTCCCAGAGGCTTGAGAGTTGCAGGGATGGGGAGAGGAAGCAAAATGAGCTGGTAGAGGCTCAGAGGGTCATGTGGAATGAGTCACACTCTGCCTGGAGGCCTGTAACAAGTGGGCACTGCAGAGGTTTGCATGTTGACTGTGTGCCTCAGCCTAGGAGATGGGGATTCCCCCTGCTGGGGGTGGCTGTGCCAGTCCATCCACATGGGTCTAGATGGGGCAGACTCTTCCTGGAGACATTTCTGTAACCCAAATGTGTTGGAATTAATGCAGAACTGGCTCTTCAAAATCAAGCATTTAATTCACTTAGCCTCTTTGCTTGGACATCTTTTCACTTTGATGGCACTCCTGAAATCTCTCTAATGAGCTACAGAAGGATTGAAGACTAAAGGAAACTTAAGCCCAGTCATGGCTCCTTCGTGTGTTTTGTGTGGTAATGAGCCCTCCGGTCCCGAGTTCCTGAACTGCAGATCCTGAAAGACTGACCAAGCCTCTAGAGAAGTAAAAGCAGCAAACCTCCAGGTTTCTGAGGGTGTTATCAGACCCTGCTGAAGTCCATCACTAAAAAGACAATGTAGGCAATGAGCAGAGAAAGTTCTTGTCTTTGTGGTCTGATGAAGCAGGAAGTCAGAGACACTTGGTCCGGGAAGAATTTTAAATGTGGAGATCACTGTGAAAGGCCTTGATGTGCTTCACCAAACAGGATGGCCAAGCCTGGACACCCATCCCCTGGGGAAGGATATCCATTGCCTCTTGAGATGCTCTGGGCTCTGTTTGGGTGATGTGGGAGTGATGAGGTGCCAGGTGCAGGTCAGCAGTAGGACACCTCCCAGGCTCGGTGGAGGGTGGGTGAAGAGGCAACAAGGAGCTGGAGCTGTAAGGACTTGGTGTCCACTCATAGAGCTCAGTGGAAGAGACAGAAGCCACAGCTGAGCAGACAAGGATCTCCATTCTGTTGGGGTGTCAAAGCCCCACCAAGGCCCTTGGCCATCCCCACCACAGCTACACTGTCCTGTGCCTCTGTCTGCTTCCTTGCTTCCAACACCAAGCTGTGGGTTTCTGAGGATTTGCCAATGCCTCTGAGATCCCCACAACCCATCCCATTTCTTCCAAAGCCTTGCTAATGCTCACTTATTGCACAAGGTTTCCAAGACCCAGAGTTGCTGGAATCCTCTATGTAGCTCCACATCCCAGCACCAAACAGCACATCCTCCTTCTTCTTCTGCCTCAGAATCAAAACTCAACTTAGCTCACTTTTGCATGACATCCCCTGATATTTTCTTTCTTCCTTCTGCCTTTAAGGCACTCACTGCTGCACCTACACTGCTCTCTCCCTGTGCAAGCAAGGTGGGCTCATTGGGCAGAGCTACCCCAAGCAGTGGGCATTCCCCATTTGCCAGGCTGAGGCATGCACACACGCTGGAAACAGCCGTTCTCATCCCTGGTTTGCACAGGAGGGGCCTTCCTCCCTGCCGTCTTCCCAGAACAATCCTCTTCCTCAACCTCCAAACACAGACATCAGCCCTTTCCCATTGCTGGTTTTAGACATGGTTTGAAGGATTCACTAAAGCCATCGGCTGTCCCCTTGTTTCTCACTGACATCCCCCAATTGTCTCTCCCACGTGGCCAATCTGCTGCTCACAGCCACTCAGTCTTCAGAAGAGGCCTTGAGCATTTTGGATCTTCCAGGTGCTTTTTATGATGTTCCTCATGTTCTCCAGAGCGCATGGTGAGCATTCCGGGACATAACAGGGCCTTTTTGACCATCTCTTTGGGAATGGTTGGCTTTTTATGACCATCTCTGCAGAAAGAGGAGTAGCAGAAAAGCACCAAATATATCCAAACGGATGCCGAGTGAAGTGCCAGGAAGAACCAGGTGAGCTCCCGCCCTGCCTGTTGCTTCCTGGCGAGGAATCTGTCCTGAGAAGGGGATCCAGCCTCTGCCACTCTCCAGAGAAGGCAGCAGTGTCCATGCCACCTGGGGACACAAAGGATGACCTTTGCAAGAGCACCCTTCATCTGAACCACTTCAGATCCTTGTGGACAGGGTGCCATGCTCTATATTGCAATTACTCATTCCATTGGCATTGGCCAGAGGGGCTACCACAGATGTGGACTGCTCCAGTGCAGACATTTATATTTCGGCAGATGAATGCTTCTGTTGCTGTAGTAGTAACTGATATTCTTAGGGAAATCACACAAACACTTGAGGGATAATGGAAGCATTACCACCTCAGTGGCCCTCCCTCCAGTGAGCTGGTTCCTGTTTGCCCTTGTCTCACTGTCCCTGGGCAGGGTGTGGTGTAAAAGGTGCTGAGCAGAGCAGGAGAATCACTTCTCCTGGCTGTGCTCCTGCTCATACAGCCCTGGATGCTGTTGGACACCCTTGATCCTGGCTTGTCTTTTGCCTAATAAAACTGAAGGAGCCCCCGGGCCATTTCCACAGAGCTGCTGCCCAGCCACGCAGCCCCTGGCCTCTGTCCCTGCAGCCTGTCATTCCTCTGTTCAGGCCTTGGCTCTTTTGAGAAGATGTATGCAAGGGTCACTCTTTCCTTTCTCCAGTCATGATGGCCTTCCAAAATGGATCAGAGCAGCCCTGCTCTGACATCAGCCTGATCTCTCAACATCCTTGGATTCATCCCAACTTGTCCAATGGCCTACCAAGTACTGACCAATCACTGCTGGATTTCACGTGGTGTTCTTCACCTTGCTGGTGAAGACTGAGGCCAAGAGTACCTCACACCTACCCACAGCTACATTTAGCAAATTCAGCAGTGGCCACACAAGATCTTTGTTTGTTCTTTAACTGTTCCTGAAGGAGGAACATCTCATCCTTGTTCCCTTGAACTCCTTTGCATGTGTTCTAGCTCTGCGTGAGTTTTGCCTTTCTAAATCCAACTGTATTTCTGAATTCCTCCTTTTCATTTTAATCCTTGAATCCACCTCTTGCATGTTTTCTTTTTTTCCATGGAGTTTCCCCATCACTTTCCTGTTTCCCCATGTCTGGGCTGCAGCACCTCAGCTGTGGCACATTTGGGCTGAGAGTACCTTTGCCAAAGGGAAACCTGCCCCAAGACCTCAAGTGTGCAAAGGCTTTGTTTCAGAGCTGGAGTGGATGGCAGATAGTCATGTGAAGAAGAAATTAGGTCCACTCAAAGAGATATAACCCTGCTTTCCAAAGGGCCAGAGAGAAACAGAGCTCAGCAGTCAGTCTGAGCAGGAGAGGGCTTTGCTGCCTGTTGTGTCTCTGCAGCCCTGAGGGCCTGTGCTGGAGGTGAAGCTGATCTCAGGAAGGAAGAGATGATGTTGGCAATGTCCATGGTGTGAACATCCTGTGATTTAGGCCCACTGTGAAGATCATTGGCCTGATCCATGATTGTATCATCAAGGGGATGGTTAGACACTGGAGGAGAGAAGAACCAGGAGAGTGTGAGAGTGAAGGAAGATGTGTGGAGACCCTGGTGTGATGTGCCTGGGGTATTCATGCCCTGCCCGGCATCTACCATAAAGAGAAGGGACAACCCTTGCGTCACTGCAGTGGTGGGATTCAGTCAGTGGCCCAAAGGCAGCACCTCTGTCTGAGATGCCCTGGGGGATGCCTGTCCCACAGCTAGTCTGGATGGGGACGGGGTTCCTGTACAGGACCTCTGCTGTCCATGTCAGCTGCAGGCAGTTGTGCTGGAGAGCCCTGGCACCTCCCCTAGCACCACAGGCCTGAATGTGTCAATTAAAGTAAGATTCAGCTGGCCTGAATTAGGTTGGGCAATGAAGGGTTGCACATGAGACTGCTGCTGGAATGGGAGAGACTCAGCTGTCCCTGTGCCACATGACTCATTTGGTCAGCTGAATCCCTCTATGGGCTGCCCTGGACATAAGGAAGAGTTACAGGTTCACTTGTCTTACGTGTGGGCACCTTCTGTCATTGAAGTTGGCCAAAGGAATTTCCCAGCAGCCTCCAAGAAGATGCCCCCAGATGTCATCCTGTCTCTGTGAGTTGCTCCACTAGAGCTAGAGCTTGCAGTGACCAGCATGCATCTTGGTCACCTCTGGCACCAAATAGACCACCGGTTATCTGTACCTGAACATATTCCTCAGGCCCAGCCTATACGTTCATTAGCAAGGGAGCTGAGACAAGGAGGTCACGTGCAGGGTCCTATTTTGGGCACATCTGAATGGAGGCAAGAGGAATCCCACCTCCTGTGTGTTTGTGGTGTGCCTGGGATGGAGCTAACCCCTCTTTTAGTCCAGAGGACTACAAAGCCAGGATGAGGACCCTCCATTGGCTCAGATGAATCCATTCCCTCAGAAGAGGTAAAGGAGATTCCTCCCTGGCATTGTCTAAGTGCTAGGTGTCCTGTCTAATATTTAAAAGGAAAAGCTATATTTTGACCTCAATATGTCTCTGATTGAGAAATGCAAATGTTGGAACAAAAAGTCTTTTTCTAATGGGAGAAATAACACTGCAGGAAAGTGTCTCTGCCCAGCTGAGAGAGCGAAAATAAGTGGTTACTGCAGCAGGTTCCCCTGGAGACCCAGGGACACCTGGAGGGAGCCCCGAGGGGGCAGAGAAAGGGCTGCCTTGGGCTGGTCCTCTGCTGCTGAGCTGGGCTGGGCTCCTGGCATGGAGGGAGCTCATGGCAAGCGGGCAGCGCTGCAGAGAGACAGCTCTGCCCAGGAGCAGCTCCTCTGCCAAGCGCAGCAGGGCTGAGGGCACTGCCTGCAGGCACCCGAGAGGAGCCAGGCACAGAGAGGATAAAGGCAGTCGGGAGTGGGAGGAGAGTTCTGAGCCTGTTCCTGGGGAAATCTTCACACCTGTTGACACAGTAAGTCTCTGGCTGGAGGGCAAGGCAGGGGAGTCTCCTGGAGGGATGTTCTAGGGCTGGCTGAGAGGAGCTGTCAGGATGGCTCTCCTGGCTTCTCTGGTGTGGAGAAGGAGGACGTGCTTCAGAGCAGGGATGCCCTGCTGCACCATCACAGCGACAATGAGGGAATGCTGCCTTCTCCGAGGGACTGTGGCAGTGATTTGAAGACAGGTGGGTGTGCAGGCAGGGGTGCCCAGGGCTGTCCTTGAGAGCAGGGTCCCTGCAGCCCAGGGGTCTGTGTGCCGGGGCAGGGACTCTGCTGCTTGCCAGGCTCAGCTCTCAGCCTGCCCAAGGAGTTCCCCCCTCGAGCTTCTGTGGGGAGAAGCTGTGGGTAAAATGAGAGACTCCCCTCAGGGCAGGGTCCTTTTGCTCTTTTGAGAGAGTGTGCTGTGTGGGTCAGGGCTGCCCACAGCTGCAGATCACCCCCAGAACACTGGCAGAGGCAGCATTTGCAGAGGAAAGTCAAGGCAGGGGCTGCCTGGAAGATGAAGACATTGCAGGGTCTGTGCTCTCAGCTGTCTCCTGAGGGAAAGGAGCTGTCACTGTTACACTGAGGAATCAGCACATCTGCCAGGAACCTCACCAAGTGCCTTCAGCCCCTCTCTCCCTACACACAGCACCAGCAGCACCTTTGCTTCCAGCATCAGGCTTTCTCTTATCTCCTCCTTAGGAGCCACCAAGAGGGAGATGGCCCTGGGCAGTGCCCTGGTGCCAGGAGGGGTCTGCAGGGCAGAGCTGAGCCCCCAGCGGGTGGGATGGGCTGTGGGAGCAGTGAGAGGGAGGAGACCTGGGCCCAGAGAAGCAGCTCCTGGCAGGGGCAGCTCCAGGCAGCAGAGACATGGGCAAGGGCTGGGGGAAACTGCCAACACGCTCTGGGGGAGGGGGCACTCAGGCAGCTCTCCTTTGGCCCTTCACTGGGGATGTCTTCTGGGTATTCTCTGCTGGGCAATGATCATAGAATCATGGAATCACAGAATGGTTTGTGTTGCAATGGACCTTAAAGATCGTCTAGTTCCAACACCCCTGCCATGGGCAGGGATATTTCCCATAAGACCAGGCTGCTCAAAGCCTCATCCAGCCTGGCCTTGAACACTTCTAGGGATGGGGCATCGACAACTTCCCTGGGCAACATGTTCCAGTGCCTCACCACCCTTACAGTAAAGAATTTCTTCCTAATATCCAATCTAAGTCTACCCTCCTTCAGTTTGAAATCTGACTGTCCTTAGAACCTCTCATCCTCGGGACCCCAGACACTCTGCTTTGCCTGTCCTGCTGGACTTGTCAGCTGCCCCCAGAAAGGCACAGCTCTCCGGTGGGATCCTAAGGAGGGCTGAGCCTTTCCTTGGCGGTCAGCACTCTCCTCGCAGAGTCCTTTGCTTCTCTCTGTGCGTGGTTGTGTCCTGCCCTCTCCGTCACAACTCCATGTCTGGGCTGGGAAGTAGAAGAATTTGTATATTTGCCCTTTCAAAGAGTGCTCCACTGCTCCCATATAAGTTCAGTTATTGGTGTTTCTTTTAAATAGGAATTTGTTTGTGAATACATCTTCAGGGCAGCACAAGCAGAAGCACAGGGCAGATGGAAAAAAGACTGATGGACACTGCAGCTCTCCTGACTCTGCACTAAACCACAGAGATCAGAGCCCTATGTCCTGTCTCAAGATTCTTCACATTTTCAGTCATAAAAAGGAGGATTTCTACCCCTCAAAGAGCACTCACTAGATGGGATGGCGGAAGATAAAAACCACAGCAAATCAGTGAGAAACAGAATGTCTTTTTTTAAGAAGTCTGTCCTAATTTTTCATTTCTGTTACTTCTTTGGACAGAGCCCCTATGTCAGGAAAGAGCAGATGTCCAACAGCAGCTCCATCACCCAGTTCCTCCTCCTGGCATTCGCAGACACACGGGAGCTGCAGCTCTTGCACTTCGGGCTCTTCCTGGGCATCTACCTGGCTGCCCTCCTGGCCAACGGCCTCATCATCACCACCATCGCCTGTGACCACCGCCTCCACACCCCCATGTACTTCTTCCTCCTCAACCTCTCTATACTAGACCTGGGATCCATCTCTACCACTCTTCCCAAATCCATGGCCAATTCCCTGTGAAACACCAGGGCCATCTCCTACACAGGATGTGCTGCCCAACTTTTTCTTTTAGTCTTCTTGGTTGGAGCAGAGTGTGCCCTTCTCGCTGTCATGTCCTATGACCGCTATGTTGCCATCTGCAAACCCCTGCACTACGGCACCCTCCTGGGCAGCAGAGCTTGTGTCCACATGGCAGCAGCTGCCTGGGGCAGTGGGTTTCTCTATGCTCTCCTGCACACGGCCAATACATTTTCCCTGCCCCTCTGCCAGGGCAATGCTGTGGACCAGTTCTTCTGTGAAATCCCCCAGATCCTCAAGCTCTCCTGCTCACACTCAGACTCCCTCAGGGAAGTTGGGCTTCTTGTGGTTAGTGTCTGTTTTGCATTTGGTTGTTTTGTGTTCATCGTGCTGTCCTATGTGCAGATCTTCAGGGCCGTGCTGAGGATCCCCTCTGAGCAGGGACAGCACAAAGCCTTTTCCACGTGCCTCCCTCACCTGGCTGTGGTCTCCCTGTTTCTCAGCACTGGCATGTTTGCCTACCTGAAGCCCCCCTCCATCTCCTCCCCATTGCTGGACTTAGTGGTGGCATTCCTCTACTCGGTGTTTCCTCACGCAGTGAATCCCCTCATCTACAGCATGAGAAACGAGCAGCTCAGTGACACGCTGAAGAAACTTCTTCAGTCACTTGTCTTTCAGCACTGATAAGCAGCCCATGACACTTCAAAAGTGATTTCAGTTACCTGTTGGGAACCTCCTCTACCTTGGGCATTTTATCTGTGATAGTCCTTTTTACCCAGGAATGTCTACAGCCACTTTGCTTCCTCAGAGGCAGGAACCCAGCCTGTCAGACCAAGAGGCTTTTGTACATGTGTCTGGGGTGATGATACAGTTTTTCTCCCACACTACATCGTTCTCATAAATGGGGATTTCCCCAGTTCCACTGGCTGGAGTCTGTTCTTCCAAAGCCAAGGACAGGAAGAGAATCACGGAATCACTGAATGGTAGGGGTTGGAAGGGACCTCTGGAGATCATCTAATCCAACCCCTGCCAGAGCAGTGTCACCTAGAGCAGGTTGCACAGAAACGCGTCCAGGTGGGTTTGGAATGTCTCCAGAGATGGAGACTCCACCACCTCTCTGGGCAGCCTGTCCCAGGGCTCTGCCACCCTCAAAGTTCCTCTTCGTGTTTAGGTGAAACTTCCTATGTTCGAGTTTGTGCCCATTCCCTCTTGTCCTGTCCCCGGGCACCACTGAAAAGAGCCTGGCCCCATCCTCCTGACACCCACCCTTTCAGTATTTGTGGGACGAGGCCCGAAGAGCAAAACTCCAAGTACTGCTCAATTAACAAGCAGGGACATGCTGGAACTTGTAGGATATAAACCATGGGAAACTGAAGGCCGTTATGACCAGAAAAGGACTGACCAGGTACCTGAGAACAGAAGCTCGACAAATGTCGCAACACTGAGATAAGCAGGCTCCAGGCGCCCTGCCAAAAGAAGAGTTAAGAACTGTCTTCAGGATAAGAACTAGGTCTTCAAGAGAAGGGATGTCTGCTAGCATGATAAGGGATAGCATCTGTCTCTGACCAATCAGATGCAACCGCTTGAGCAGTGTATGTTCAAAAGGACCGATCTGTTTGAAACACAGAGTCAATGTAAGGATATAAAAGGGAATGGTTGAGCACAATAAAATGAACGTCTTGCTTGCATCAAGCTGTGTCCCGTCTCTCAATCGCGGCAAATTGGTGACCCCGACATGATGGGTTTATGAACCGCCTAGCTGAGCGGCTTGCTGCAAGTCCCACAGAACGTTGAATGTTCTGCTGAAAGGAAGCAGGAGCCGGCCGGCCTGAAATCCCTCTGGAGTAGAGAGGTGAGCTGTGGGAAACATGGAGAATCAAGCGTCTTCCCCGGAAAGAGACGTATATGAACTTATGAAAGGTCTTCTTAAAAAGCATGGGAAAAGTATTTCTGGGTATGACCTCAAGGCAATGCTTAAATGGGTGCAGGTGAAAATACCCACTGCAACTGCATCTAGTATTTTTACACGGGAACTCTGGGATGACGTGGGGGTGAAATTATGGGACGCGGCAACAACGGGAAATGCCGAAGCTCAGCGTATGCTCCCGTGGTGGAGAAGCATTTTTGAGAGTTTAAAAGCCCAAGAAGGGGGAACAGAAGCCAAAGAAGGGGAAGAGGCGGAAACCCCAATGGCATCTCCTTTGCCACCTCCTGGGCCACCACGTCCCGGACCTTTAGGCACATACGCAGCCGGTTACCCCCCAGTGGAATACCCTTTCGACCCGGGTCCGGTCGATCCGGACAAAGAACCAGACTTATACCCCCCCAACCCACACTATGTGTGGGCCAACATAAGACGACAAGCCCTGAAAGAGGGGGATCTGGAGGTTGCTAGAACGATAGTGGCTCCGGTGATTTATCAGGGCCGGGGGGCACAATGGGAAGCCCTATCTTTTCCGGTTATTAAGGAGCTGCGTCATACCGTCACCGAGCATGGGCTTTCTTCCCCCTATTTTGCGAGTCTGTTGTCTTCCGTGTTCAACACATATGTTATGACCCCACATAATCTGAAGTCTCTAGCACAGTTGTTATTAACTCCGACTCAATACTCGCTATGGGAGTCACACTGGAGAAGGGGACGTCAGGCACTCCTCCCTACGTATGTGGGTCATAATAACGCTGCATGAGCTGCGCTGACCATGGAGCACCTCACCGGTACAGGTCAGCACTCAGATCTGGTAGCTCAAGCTCGAGACTGCCCCCGAGAGGCTCTCGAAGCAGTCCGTGAAGAAGCAAGAAAAGCTTTTCTTAAAGTCCCCGACTCACAGAAACCGCAGAAAGCCTTTACTACTATCACTCAGGAACCCCGAGAGCCTTACATGCAGTTTATCGATAGACTGAAACAGGCTTTGGAATGTCAAATAGACAACACGGAGGCTCGGGAAATACTGTTGCTGAAGCTAGCTGTTGAAAATGCTGATTGTAAAAAGCTATTGAAATCTCTTCCTAATCCGAATCCCACATTGATTGAAATGGTGGAAGCTTGTAATAGAATCGGCACTGTAGATCATAAATTTGAGGCTATGGCTGCCGCCTTTGCGGCCATGAAAGGTACACCAGGCGTGGGCAATTGTTATGGTTGTGGTAAGCCAGGTCATTTGAAAAAGAATTGCCTGGCCATGAATGGAGGGGCTAAGTCCCAAGTCCCTGGCATTTGCCCTAGATGCCGAAAAGGACGTCATTACGCTAATCAGTGCCGGTCTAAGTATGATTTCCAGGGTCAAGCGATACAGGGAAACCGATCACAGAGCGCGGGGCAGCGACGCGCGCAGACACAAGTACTACAGCCGACGTTCCAGCCCCCACGGAGGGAAGCAGCAGTGCCTCAAGTCTTCGTCCAGCAACAGCCAGTAGCGCCGGATTGGACCTGGCAACCTCCCACACAGTAACGTTACTCGATCCCTCAGTTCACCTATTGCCAACAAATATCTCGGGGCCCCTACCCTCTGGAACACAAGCGCTATTGTTAGGAAGATCATCTACAACATTGTCAGGACTTTTTGTATTACCGGGGGTCGTTGACTCTGACAGTACTAATGAAATTAAGATTATGGCATGGACCCCATTTCCTCCCTGCACAATACCTAAAGGTAGCCGTATGGCGCAGCTAATATTGATTCCAGCGGGGACGAACTCCCCCATCCCTAGCCAACCTTATCAAAGGAGGGGAGGGTTTGGATCTACAGGGAACCCGCAAATTCTATGGGTGCAATCTATTTCTCAAAAGCGACCCCTATGTCAATGTACCCTTATCCGCGGGGGACAGCAAGTAGTGCTAAATGGGATTATTGATACTGGAGCTGATGTTACAGTAATCTCTCAGGCTAAGTGGCCCCCGCAATGGCCTCTGGCTAATGTTTCCAAAGCATTAACTGGAATTGGGGGAACGGATAGCAGCCACCAAAGTTTGGAATTAATCCAAATCCAAGGTCCGGAGGGGCATATAGCCTCTGTTAAACCCTTTGTGTTACCCGTTCCTATGATTCTGTGGGGACGTGATGTGCTATCGCAGTGGGGAATGTCCATTCAGACCCATTTTTAGACGGGGACATTGAAGTGCGCGACACCCTAAAGTTGACATGGAAAACCGATACCCCTATTTGGGTAGATCAATGGTCCCTGCCACTAGAAAAGCTTCGCGCCCTCCAAGAGTTAGTTGTGGAGCAGTTAACGAGGGGGCATATTGTGCCTTCCACTAGTCCTTGGAATTCACCTGTTTTTGTTATTAAGAAACAAACCGGCAGGTGGCACTTGCTCCACGACCTCAGAAAAATTAATGACGCTATGGAAGACATGGGAGCCCTCCAACCAGGACTCCCGTCCCCCACTATGATTCCTCGACATTGGCATTTGACTGTTATTGACCTCAAAGACTGCTTTTTTAATATCCCACTGCATCCAGACGATGCTCTTAAATTTGCTTTTTCAGTTCCAAGCGTCAACATGCAAGCCCCGTTGCAAAGATACCAGTGGGTTGTGCTGCCCCAAGGAATGAAGAACAGCCCTACAATCTGTCAGTGGTATGTAGCTAAGGTACTTAGCCCTGTTAGGACCGCAATGTCCGGTGTTTTATTGTATCATTACATGGATGACATCCTAGTGGCCGCACAACATCACGAGGTCATGGAGGAAGCTGTAGCCCTTGTCACAACTGCTGTCAACTCAGCAGGCCTCTGTATTGCGCCGGAGAAGGTTCAAAAGATACCCCCATGGAAATACTTGGGTTGGCGCATCAGGGCCCAGAGTATTGTTCCTCAACCTTTACAGATACAGACAGACATAAAAAACTTGCATGATGTACAGAAATTGTTAGGAACAATCAATTGGGTCTGACCGCTGCTGGGAATTTCTAATGCGGACTTAGGTCCTTTATTCGAACTGCTTAAAGGAGATACTGACTTGCGCTCCCCCCGTAGTCTTGGCCCTAAAGCCATTGACTCGTTGCAAAAGGTTGCTACAGCAATCACTCTCAGACAAGTGCACCGGTGCGCTCCTGAATTACCTTTTTACCTAATTATTTTAAACCCTACTCGACAGCCTCATGCACTAATCTTTCAATGGGATCCTCAGAAATCAGACCCACTGCTGATTATCGAATGGGTTTTCTTGCTGAATCAATCTACAAAAACCATTTCGACACAGCATGAGATGTTTGCTTCTTTGATAATTAAAGCCAGGCAACGCTTGTTAACATTATCAGGAGTAGACTTTGTTTGTATTTGCTTACCTGTAACAAACATGTATTTACAATGGATTTCTCAGCAGTCAGACGCCTTTAGCGAGTTTTTTGAAGGTGGTCCACACCGCTTAACCTTATCACTGATTCAGCCTATGTCGCAGGGATTGTCAAGCGAGCTGAGGCATCTGTATTACGTAATGTCTCACATTCCAAACTATTTGCTTTACTACAGGAACTTATCTTTCTTTTGGACTCTCGCCCTCACCCCTATTTTGTTATGCATATCAGGTCACACACTTCTCTACCTGGTTTTATTGCAGAAGGGAACCGACGAGCTGATTTGCTGACATTACCAGTACAGGTATTGCCGGATCACGTAGCACAGGCTAAACTCAGCCGTTCTTTTTTCCACCAGAATGCTGGAGGTCTCAAACGGCAGTTTGGGCTTACCTCCCAACAAGCGTCTAATATTATCGCCGTATGCCCTGACTGCCAAAAGCATTCTTTCCCGTCGATAGCAGGAGGGGTTAATCCCAGAGGACTGCAGAGCTTACAGCTATGGCAAACGGACGTTACACATTATCCGGAGTTTGGTGATTTGAAATATGTCCATTCCTCTATTGACACCTTTTCAGGCGCCTTGTTTGCCTCTTGCCACACGGGGGAGAAGGCGCGTGACGTCCGCAAACATTCGATGCGTGCCTTTGCCGCCTTAGGCATACCCTCTCAAATAAAAACAGACAATGGTCCTGCGTAAGTTTCAACCGCAACAAAAGCCTTTCTTGACTCCTGGGGTGTGACCCACATCACCGGCATTCCTCATTCCCCTACAGGTCAATCTCTGATTGAACGCTCCCACCAGTCTTTGAAGCGCTTATTGCAACAACTGAAAAGGGGAATGGGGACTGCCACCCCTGAGGAACGACTACAGAAAGCTTTGTATGTTTTTAACTTTTTGAATTGTTCTTTGATAGATAACAATCCTCCGATAGCCCGACATTTTAATGCAAATGCTTCACTTGAGGTGCGAATTAAAGCCCCGGTGTTGGTTCGTGATCCAGAAACAGGTAAGATCATGGGACCGTATCCTCTTGTTACATGGGGAAGAGGTTATGCTTGTGTCTCCACAGAAAAAGGCCCCAGGTGGATACCAGCAAAGAACGTACGACCCTTCCGTGAATCCCTACCACAATCATCCGGTGACGACTCCGATCATCTCGACTCCGGTCATCTCTTTGATCAACAAACTCCTGAACCCTCTGGGACCCCGAACGACTGAGACAACGCTGACGACTAAAGGGAGTCTCAGAGCGCCTGGACAGGATCAGACTTTGACTCTTGTTACTTTGAAAGAACTTGGGACCATGATTGGGTGTCTGGTTTTGATAACAATAGGTATAGGACCCGTACCTCTTTGGGGCAGTCCTTTTCCCCCTCCTCTTCCCAAAGTAAATGTGTGGGTTACATTGGCAAATTTGACTGGACAAGACACTTTGTGTCTTGCCACTGCCTCCCCTAACAACCCCTTTTCTACGTGCCTCGTGGGTTTGCCGCTAGACGAGTGGCCGATACCTACGGAGCTCCAATTCATCTTCCCACCCAGAAACGTGTCCCGAAATGTGACAGACTCTTGGGACCGGTGGACCCCCCACCTCCCACTCGCTACCCTAGAACCACAAGAGATTGAGCTCCTCGGATCAGTAAAAATGAATTTTTGTGTTAAGTTTAACTACACAGGAAAAAATCAATCTAGGGCATGGGATGTCTCTCCTTCCCATCTCGTTTTTAAAAATGCTAGTCTGTGGTGCAATTACACAGCAACAAACTTGTCTCGGTCTAGCAATGTTCCCCTTCTCTTACCATCAGGGATATTTTTTATTTGTGGGGATAGGGCGTGGTCCGCTATCCCTTCTCATATAAAAGGAGGTCCATGTAGCCTTGGACGTCTTTCTGTCCTGGCTCCTAATACATCCATGATTTTACAACACCGTCTTTCTCATAGGGTGAAGCGCAGCATTCATGCATATATCCCTGACTGTAAAGATGACGTAGATTTTTGGTCTTTTAGTCAACGCTTTGCTGCTTCTCTTTTATTGCCTGGAGCTGCCGCTGGGAAAGCATTAGCGACCTTAGATAGGCTTGGCTGCTGGCTTGCTAAACAGACTAACGCTACTAGCAATGCATTGTCTGGTCTTTTATTAGATGTTGATAGTGTGCGCCGTGCTACGTTGCAAAATAGAGCAGCTATAGATTTCTTGCTTTTAGCACAAGGCCATGGCTGTGAGGATTTTGAAGGCATGTGTTGTATGAATCTCTCCGACCACTCGGAATCGATCCATGCCAGCATTCAACAGCTTAAGGATGGGGTCTCTAAATTCCGACAAGACAATAGTTGGGATTGGTTAGATAAACTTTTTGAAGGATGGGGTCTATCAGGATGGTTAAGAAGTTTGGTAAAACTGATCGTATATGCCTTAGCCGTTTTTATTCTTTTATTGCTCTTCTTGCCCTGTCTGTTGCAATGCTTGCAAAGAATAATAGCACGCTCGATGAAGAAAGTTCTTTTTGTGCAACAGGAAGGGGGAGATGTGGGACGAGGCCCAAAGAGCAGAACTCCAAGTACTGCTCAGTTAACAAGCAGGGACATGCTGGAACTTGTAGGACATAAACCATGGGAAACTGAAGGCCGTTATGACCAGAAAAGGACTGACCAGGTACCTGAGAACAGAAGCCCAACAAATGTCGCAACACTGAGATAAGCAGGCTCCAGGCGCCCTGCCAAAAGAAGAGTTAAGAACTGTCTTCAGGATAAGAACTAGGTCTTCAAGAGAAGGGATGTCTGCTAGCATGATAAGGGATAGTATAGCATCTGTCTCTGACCAATCAGATGCAACCGCTTGAGCAGTGTATGTTCAAAAGGACCGATCTGTTTGAAACACAGAGTCAATGTAAGGATATAAAAGGGAATGGTTGAGCACAATAAAATGAACGTCTTGCTTGCATCAAGCTGTGTCCCGTCTCTCAATCGCGGCAGTGAGACACTGGCACAGGTTGCCCAGAGAGGTGGTGGAAGCCCCATCGCTGGAAGTTTTTAAGGCCAGGCTGGACAGGGCTCTGAGCAACCTGATCTAGTGGGAGATGTCCCTGCCCACAGCAGGGGGATTGGAACTAGATGATTTTTAAGGTCCCTTCCAAACCTAACAATTCTATGATTCTGTGATTCTATGATTCTACATCATCCTGATTATAGAACAGGTCATCCTGAGTGCCATTATGTGGCACATGGCGAACAACCAGGCGATCAGGCACAGTCAGCATGGGTTCATGAAAGGCAGTTCATGCTTGACAATCCTGATCCCCTTCTAAAACAAGGTGACCCGCTGAGTGGATGAGGGAAAGGCTGTGGATATCGTTTACCTGGAGTTTAGTAAAGCTTTTTGACACAGTTTCCCACAGCCTTCTCCTGGAGAAATTGGCTGCCCATGCCTTGGATGGGCCTACGCTTGGCTGGGTGAAAAACTGCTGGGACAGCCGGGCCCAATGAGTGGTGGTGAATGGAGTTCAATCCAGTTGGCGGCTGGTCACAAGTGGTTTTCCCCAGGGCTTTCCCCAGGTTTTCCATGGAAAACAGGAGGCTGAGGGGAGACCTTATCACTCTCTACAACTCCCTGAAAGGAGAGTGTAGTGAGGTGGCGGTCGGTCTCCTCTCAAAGTACCATGCGATAGGACAAGAGGAAACGGCATCAAATTGTGCCAGGGCAATTTTAGATTGGATGTTAGGAAAATTTTTTACACTGAAAGGGTTATTAAAGATTGGAACAGGCTGCCCAGGGAAGTGGTGGAATCACCATCCCTGAAGGTATTTAAAATTAGATGGGTAGACGTAGTGCTTAGCGACATGGTTTAGTGATGGTTTTTGTCAGTGTTAGGTTGATGGTTGGACTGGATGATGTGAAAGGTCCCTTCTAAGCTGTGATTCTAATTCTGTGATTCTGTGACTCCCCAGTTTCTCTAGGAGGTGGTCTGGGCTACCTTCTTCCTCCAGTACCCAACTTGCAGACCTTCTGGTCTCTCTAGTGTCCAGTCCAGACTCAAAAATAACTTCCTCGCAGGCGTATTCTGCTCCCTGGTTTCTCTGGTTTGATGTTTTCTTGTGATTAAACCACTGCCATACACACCAATGTTATGTGCACACACACCAGTCTCACCAGTTGCTGGCCCCCAAAAGTACAAAACAACTTAGGCCTTGTGGTTCCCACTCCAGTTGCTGGCACTTGAACCTCCATCTGTGCATAGAGCAGAGACCTCCCTCACCCCACAAAGCTCTTGGAAACAGAGGTATTAAGAAAACAGGACAGGTTGCAGTGACCAGTTGCAGGGCGCAGCCAGGGAAGTGTCCTGACCAGCCATCTGTTTACACATGACCATCTCATTTCATCCCTTTTCTCTCTATTTTCCCATGGTTGTTCCTCTACACACCTTTGATCCTTTCCTAGACATCCCATGGCAAGTCTTGCACAGTCCCCAAATGCACTTTCTGGCATCCCAACATGAGTCTCAGACCTCGAAAGAAAAAAAAACCCTCCTCCATTGGCAAGGTCACTGTGGCAGGCTCTCCCGTTGGCTCACTTAACTAGCTGAATTGACGCAACTAGGTCAGGACTTTCTTGGAATTATTTTTTTGCCTTTTGGGTTTTGAATTGTTCCTCTGAAAACATGGCAAGTTGTGTCCTAGAAATGGCAATCCTTTCTTTTTTATGGAACAGCTGGAGACTAGGTCAGGTGAAAATCCCTATATGGTGTATGTAGGTGTTTGCGGCCTTGTGCAGGAGGAGTTGGGCATATTAGAATCAAAGAATCATAGAATGGTTCAGGTTGGAAGGGACCTAAAAGATCATCTAGTCCAACCCCCTGCCATGAGGAGGGACATCTTTCACTAATTCAGGTTGACAAAAGCTCCTGACCTCGGACAATTCCAGTGATGGGGCATCCACAACTGCTCCGGGCAACCTGTTCCAGGGTCTCACCACACTCATCATAAAGCATTTCTTCCTTATGTCCGATCTAAATCTACCCTCTTTCAGTGTAAAGCCATTGCCCTTGTTCTGCTATTACAGGCCTTGGTAAAAAGTCTCACTCCATCTTTCTTGGCCTATGACCACCATGTTTTCATCTACAAACACCGTGGAGAGAGCCCAGAGATCTCCCAAGATGGGGTTTGGAGGCCTCAAGCACTTGACCAGTAT
This sequence comes from Sterna hirundo, assembly GCA_009819605.1. NCBI lineage: Eukaryota > Metazoa > Chordata > Aves > Charadriiformes > Laridae > Sterna > Sterna hirundo. The sequence continues at coordinate 86,417 of WNMW01000091.1, read as the reverse complement.
CGAGAGGCTGAGGGCCCTGGGCTCAGTGGTGTGGAGACTGAGGACAGTACAGGAGTAGCCTGAGTGTGCGTGAAGGGTGCTTTCAGGTGGAGCTTTTCTTTGTAGTGGAAAACAGCCTGAGAAAGAAATAATGCCCCAGCACGCAGGTGGGGAGGTGCAGACTGGACACAAAGAGAAAGAAATGTCACTGCAAGGGCAGTGCTGTGGTGCAACACGCCACCCAGAAAGAGTCTGGATCAGCCCAATGCTTTGCGTTTCAAGGAAGAGCCAGGGAAGATGGACAGAAATCAGCAAAGGAAGGTGAGAGCAAGGTGGGGCAGCCGGGTGGATGACTACAGCCTGCAGGGAAAGAGGCAGAGGTGATGGGACGCTGTAGGACAGCCTGTGGTGGAGAAGAAAGAGACCCAGCCTCTTCATGTCTTGGGCTATGGCTGTTGTCTCTGCCACTGATGCCTCTGAGGAGACAACCAGTCCTTCCAGCACTGGGGTCTCATTGCCTCCTTGTCCATACTCAGGAACCTGGGAGGTGTCGTACCCTGGTCCTGCCCTTGGCACTGCACACCTTCACATCCCACTGTGCCAGGAAGAGCCCTGAGGAACGAGTGAGGGACAGGATCTCCCTTCCTGGGGGCTGGGAATCAGGCTTCGGCCCTTTGGGTGATGGGATCAGGCTCTGCCCTTTGCACTAATGAAACACATCCAGGTTTACTGAGCATCAGAGCCACCTTCACCTTGCTTTTCCCAATCTGTAATCACTGCCTCCAGGTTTCTGCTCCAACCAGACCCTGGGGATAATTTCTGAGTGGTGTCCCTCAGTGGGACCCATTAACACTCCAAGAAACTTTGGAGTTTGAATCTGACTTTGACTCCTTGAGAGGTTCCTTCAATTGCTTCTCAGCGTCTGAGGTTCATGGACTCAGCATCAAACCCACCAGAGGGGTCATTAAAAGGCCTTGTGCTGGTCCTCTGCTGCTGAGCTGGGCTGGGCTCCTGGCATGGAGGGAGCTCATGGCAAGCGGGCAGCGCTGCAGAGAGACAGCTCTGCCCAGGAGCAGCTCCTCTGCCAAGCGCAGCAGGGCTGAGGGCACTACCAGGGTGTCTCGGGGAGATGAGCAAGGCAGAGAGAGAGCTTAAAGGTGTCAGGATTGGGAGGATGACTGAGAGCTCACTGGAGGAGAAATCTTTGCAGCCCTTGACATGGTAAGTTGCCGGGAGCAGGGCAATGCAGGTAGGGTTCCTGGAGGCATCTCCTAAAGCTGGTACAGCCACAGCTTATGGGATCTGTAAATGTGGGAGCTCTTGTCAGGCAATTTGAATAGCTGTGAAGCCAGGGTGTGCAGCCAGGGGTGGCCAGGGCTGTCCTTGAGCAAGGTCCCTGCATTCCAGGAGTCTGTGTTCCCGGGCAGGGACCCCGCCACCTGCCAGGGTCAGCTCTCAGGCAGCCTGGGAAGCCCACCACATCACTGTGGGGAGAAGTTCTGCATGGAAGGGGCATCCCCCCGCAGGGCAGGGTCCCGCTGTTGAGAGGGTTCTGTGTGGCTGAGGGCTGCTCACAGCTGCAGATCACTGCAGGGCATTCCCTGGAGACTCTTCCACAAGCACAGCAAGGAGGGGGCTACCTGAAAGGGAAGGATCCTTTTCTTCCAATCTTCTGCTCTGGGTTGTGTGGGTGGGCAATGGGACAGAGAAATGTATCTCTCAGTTCAGGAGAAGGCACTGAAATTCCAAATCTCTTTCTCTTTGAGGTGAGAAAACCAGGGAGTACCAGGAAGCAACACACCGTGGCTTACGGACAGCATCAGTATCACTATTGCAGCCTCATCAGGGTTGCTCGGATGTCCCTATGGGAGCTTGCACACCCAGAGATGGCCCTGGGCAGTGCCCTGGTGCCAGGAGGGGTCTGCAGGTCAGAGCTGAGCCCCCAGCGGGTGGGATGGGCTCTGGGGGCAGGGACAGGGAGGAGACCTGGGCACAGAGAAGCAGCTCCTGGCAGGGGCAGCTCCAGGCAGCAGAGACATGGGCAAGGGCTGGGGGAAACTGCCAACGGGGGAGGGGGCGCTCAGGCAGCTCTCCTTTGGCCCTTCACTGGGGATGTCTTCTGGGCATTCTCTGCTGCGCAATGAGCTGACTCTGCTCTCAGAACATCTCGTCTCCAGGACCCCAGACTCTCCACTTTGCCTGTCCCACTGGGCTTGCCAGCTGCCCCCAGAAAGGCACAGCTCTCCTGTGGGATCCTAGGGAGGGCTGAGCCTTTCCTTGGGGGTCGGCACTCTCCTCACAGAGTCCTTTGATTCTCTCTGTGAGGGGTTCTGTCCTGCTGTCTCCAGCACAGCTTTAACTGTGGTTTGGGAAAGAGAAGAATTTGTATATTTGTCCTTTCAAACAGTGCTCCGCTGTTCCCATATGAGTTCAGTTATTTGTGGTTTTTGTTTTTTTTTTAAGAGGAATTTGTGTGTGAAGTCATCTTCAAGGCAGCACAAGCAGAAGGACAGGGCAGATGGAAAAAAGACTGATGGGCACTGCAGCTCTCCTGACTCTGCTCTAAACTACAGAGATCAGAGCCCTATGTCCTGTCCTGTCTCAAGATTCTTCACATTTTCAGTCATAAAAATGAGGATTTCTACCCCTCAAAAGAACACTTACCAGATGTGATGGTAGAAAATCAAAAACACACAGAAAAGCAGACTGCCTTTGCTACAAGGCGTCTGTCCTGATTTTTTCCTGTTTTTTTCCTCCTTTGGACAAGGCCCCCATGCCAAGAAACAGCAAATGTCCAATGGCAGCTCCATCACCCAGTTCCTCCTCCTGGCATTTGCAGACACACGGGAGCTGCAGCTCTTGCACTTCGGGCTCTTCCTGAGCATCTACCTGGCTGCCCTCCTGGGCAACGGCCTCATCATCACCGCCATCGCCTGTGACCACCACCTCCACACCCCCATGTACTTCTTCCTCTTCAATCTTGCCCTCCTTGACCTGGGCTTCATCTCCACCACTCTCCCCAAATCCATGGCCAATTCCCTATGGGACACCAGGGCCATCTCCTACTCGGGGTGTGCTGCCCAGATTTTTCTTTTTCTTTTTTTGATGTCATCAGAATATTGTCTTCTCACTGTCATGTCCTATGACCGCTACGTTGCCATCTGCAAACCCCTGCACTACGGGACCCTCCTGGGCAGCAGAGCTTGTGTCCCCATGGCAGCAGCTGCCTGGGGCAGTGGGTTTCTCAATGCTCTGCTCCACATGGCCAATACATTTTCAATCCCCCTCTGCCAGGGCAATGCTGTGGACCAGTTCTTCTGTGAAATCCCCCAGATCCTCAAGCTCTCCTGCTCACACTCAGACTACCTCAGAGAAGTCTGGCTTCTTGTGGTGAGTGCTTGTTTAGCATTTGGATGTTTTGTTTTCATCGTGCTGTCCTATGTGCAGATCTTCAGGGCCGTGCTGAGGATCCCCTCTGAGCAGGGACGGCACAAAGCCTTTTCCACGTGCCTCCCTCACCTGGCCGTGGTCTCCCTGTTTCTCAGCACGGCCATGTTTGCCTACCTGAAGCCCCCCTCCATCTCTTCCCACGTTCTAGATCTGGTGCTGGCAGTGCTGTACTCAGTGGTGCCTCCAGCAGTGAACCCCCTCATCTACAGCATGAGGAACAAGGAAATCAAGGATGCCCTGTGGAAACTGATGACCAGATGATTTTTAGAAGCAATAAACTTCTTCTGTCTCCTTTTGGAAACCATTCCTAATGTAACTTGTTACAGGGCAAGCCCATCTTCTGTAGTTTTTGTTAGTTTTGGTTTGAGTTTGTGATTTTGGCACTGGTTTTCTATGTATAGTGCTGTCCACAAAGAAGTGTCATCATTTTTGCTGTTTCTAATTACACATCTAGATTTGTGAATCCCACAGACGTTGTAAAAGAGGACCTGTGCTGTCTGTGTATTTAAACAAAATTTCTAGCGACTTGTTTGCCCAAGATCCTTCCTTTGGGACCTGCTCTGGAGCTGCAGGGCTATGCCTGTGAGCAGAGGTGGAGGGGAAAGGGTCTCAGCACAGCAGCACTGTCAGGGAGCACCAGCCTTGCTCTTTTCAGCCTTATTCTCTTTCTGTTTCCACACTCTCCTGCTGAGCGCTGGCGGTGCTGTAGGGACCAAGTGCCCTGGCAGCTCATACTGCTGCTATGTGCAGTCCTGTCCCCACAGGCAGGGACAGGCACTGGGTGCTTCTCTGGCAGAGCTGGCCTCCCCAACAGCTCCTCCATCACACCATGGCATTGCCTCAGTGCGGTGCCTGAGGGCTTAGGCCTTCTTCCAAAGTTGCTGTCAAGAAAATGCCCAGGAAAGTGCCCTGCAGTTGAAAACACCTGTGTGCAGCTTAACTGTGTGAGTGTGCAGGGTGGGGACAAGCAGCAGCTTCCTCACTCAGCCAGGGCTCCTGGGAAAGACATGAAGGACCAGCAGAGCAGGTTCTTGTCAGGTCCTGTGTGTGCTGGACACAACAGGGAAGCTGCCACAGGGCAATGGTCACATACCTGGCTAGTAACAACCACAGGAATGAGCATAAAGTGCATGTTGTGAGATTAACCCGAGTGAGCACAAAAACGATCAGCTATTCCTGGGGGTTCCATAAAGTCCCATGGGACAGACAGCGTCTGAAGGTCACTTCACTTGGAGAGTGACCTCCCCTGGGAAACCCCCTGAATGCAGCACTGGGATGGGCTTCCTTGACCCCAGGTCCCTGTGTCCATTCCTCACACCGTGGGGCATCTCAGAGAGGTGCCGAGCAGGGAGACACAGCGCAGGGCTGAGGTGCTGCCAGCCTCTGGCAGTGGCAAGAGGAGGCCAGGGAGTCTGCTGCAGGGCCTCTGCCCGTGCCAGGGAAGGACTCGTGTCTCTGAACAGCCCTGACAGAGCCCTGACAGTGCTGGGTGTGTCTCCAGGAACAGCCTGTGTGCTCCCTCACCCTCCCCTCTCTTCATGGCCTGTCCCTTTTATTCCACGGTGTGACAGAAGCACCTCTGTGGAGCATCTCACCTGTGCAGTCAGAAAGGGTTCTGCAGGCGTGAGCGGCATTGCCCTCCAGAAGATGGCATTTCTCACCTTTCCCAAAGCACAGAGCACGTCTAGGGAGTAGCAATGCAGTGAGAGGCACACACCCCTCCATGTTTCACCTCTCTGAACACCCTTCACAATCTCTTTAAGCACCAAACAGAGAAGCAAAGGCTCTCACTCCCAGGTGTCCTCCCAGGAGAGAGGGGTCATGAAGACCTAAAACTTTCCATGGAAAGAAACGGACGAGGACAATCTGATATCATCAAAGGAGTTTCCCCTAATGGGAATGTGGAATGTCCCTAAGCTTCAGGAAATGCTCTTCCTCCTCTCTCTCATGACCTGCCCTGTGACTGTGGTTGGGAACACCCTCCTCATCATGGGGCTGCCTCTGGAAAACTTGTAAACCTGCTCCAGCTCCACACCCTGACTGTCCTCTGACTGGGGACAGCACAGTCTCTGCTCACAGCAATGGTAGTGCTCTTTCCTACACCTTTGGCATGTACGGAGTGTTTCCTGCTGGTGGCCCCATCCTACGATGAGTGCTGGGCTTTATGCCACCCCCTGCTCTCTGCAAGAATCATGAACTGGCAGGGTTGTCTCCAGAAGAAGGCTGCACCTTGGCTAGGGGGATTTCTGTCATCTACAGCAATCATTTCATTCTTGTCCCAGGTAAATGTTGGGGTCCCCATGTCCTGGACCACTTCTGTGGTTTTGTCCCAGTGCTGGAACTCCCGTGCACTGAAACCGTCACACTCAAGGACTTTGCTTTCACAACATGCTATTGAGATCCAGTCTTCTCCTTCCTGTTCATGCAGGAGTCCTGTGTGTGCATCAGAGCTGCCACCCAGGGGTGGCTCTCCGGCCCAACATTGGCAGGCAGAAGGCTTCTCAACCTGCTCTTCTCACCATACTTGGGTGGGACATTGGCTGAACAAAAATAGTAAAATATCATCTGTGGTACAAACTCCACCTAGAAACCACTTAGTAGTGCCGTCCCTCAGTGACTAGCCCTTGACAACCACAATGGGAGAAAATTCACTTTCATGCCATTTGTGGATGAAGCCAAATTGTGGGAAGTCCTGGAGCAATCTCACGTAGTTAACAGTGCCTATAACAGGAGAGGTGAGCAGGATGACTGTAGTGGGTTAAACTTGGCTGGCTATCAGGTGCCCACCAGGAAATTCTCTCACTCCCTCTCCTCAGCAGGACACGGGGAGCAAATAAGATAAAGAACAAGGTGGGGAAGCGAGATGGGTGTCTCCAGTATCAAGGGAAAAAGAAGCAGACGTAGGATAGCATAAGACAACCTGTGGTGGAGATGGCAAAGGGCACTGGCAAGGCTGGAAGTCACCAAGAGAACGCAAGTCTTTGTCCCCTTGGGCACAGCAATGGTCTCTGCCACCAAGGCCTGTGAGGAGACATGTTGTCCTAAGGCACTGGGGGGGCCTTATGGCCTCCTTGCACACCCCCAGCAAGGCTGGGCACTGTCCCACTGGAGTCCTTCACTCAGCATCACACCCCCCACCTCCCACTGCCCCAGGAAGAGCCCTGAGCCATGCAGGAGGGACAGGATCTGCCTTCCCAGGGCCTGGAAGAGGTGATAGCAGCATTCTCTGACTGATATGGATCCAGGGTCTCTCACAAGGAGATCTGGACTGGTCACAGAAGCTGTCCCTTGAGGTCTGACACAGGATGGACAACCTTGCTCCTCACCTCCCCAACCCCACCATGGCTCACATCGGCCACCTGGGACTTGCCTCCCTTTTCCTTCCATCAGACTTCTCCACCGCAGTCTGCAGCTGGATGTGCCAGTTCCTTTGCACCAGCTCCCACCTGCTTTTCTCAGAGACCTGCTGCACACAGGCAGAGAGGGATTGTCTTGGTTTTGAACAAACAAAAAACCTGATAGGATTCACTTTGAAAATAAAACAGTCCTCAACTGTGTGCCAAGTACAATCTGCCACCAATGAGGTTCACCTTCCACAAGGCAGAACCATGCAAGAAATGTTTTAGAGAGATGAAAAATGATCAAACAAACACACTTAAAGATTGTGCTAAAGGCAGAATGATGCAGAATACTGGAAGATAAACAAGCTTTTGACTCCCTGAATCTCAAAGCAGCAACTGGACTGTTGAGAGGTGTCTGAATGATCAAAGAGGAAGGGGAAGGGAAATCTAGAGAGCAATCACAAGTGCTTCTGTGCAGATGCGCTGCTGGAAAGGTGACTTCAGACATGTCAGTTTAAGTTGGAGAGGTGGAAATACATGAAAGATGAGGGAGATTAAATGCACGGCCTGATCAAAGACTACTGACAATGGAAATAGAGTGGAAGGTCAACAGCTCTCCTCTTGCTGTTAATGCACATGCTGAAATGTCCTCATTTTGATCTCACAGGGAAACAATGACATTATTAAAAGTATTCAATTTTGTCATCTGATGAGGTTGTCCTCATACTTTTAGACACAGGTAAAAATTTCTCAGGCTTTCAGGCAGAGCTACGCTGTGTGACTGTCAGTGTCCAGCAGTACCTCCAAAGGACCCAGTGTCTATGAAGCACATGAATTTCTTATTTTGCTTTGCTCGTGTGCATGGTTTTTGCTTTACGTCTTAAACTCTCTTTATCTCAACCCATGTGTTTCCTCACTTTTACCATTCTGATTCTCTCCCCCATCCCACTGGCGGGGAGTGAGTGAGCAGCTGTGAGGGGCTTAATTGCCAGCTGGTGTTTAACCATGACAGGCCCCAAACCCCTTCATGACAGACTTCCTCATCACAATATGCTGTTAATTTCGGAGAACTAGAAGAGGCCTAGCTAAGAAGTAAAAGTACTGAACAGAAAATTGGTTCTGTTTTACCTCAAACCAGGACAGGGGTGTTGCACCCATCATGGTTTGCGGTGCCCATCACTGCCTGGTGGGTTTGTAACCCCCATCCTGTGGGAGCCATTGTATGTCCTTCAGCAGCAGGAGTCATTTCCCGTTGCCTTTATCTGTAGAGCTCAACCCCTGGACGAGATCTCCACTGGGACACAGGGGCCTCCTCTCTCTTTAGTCCCCAGCCATGCATACCATGATATGGACCTTGGATGAACTTCCCAGAGTACGTAAGTGTGGGAGCAGCATGACCACTGCATGGGTAAAGATGTTTCAAGGATGCACCCAAGCCCTGGCCCACTGGAAAACAGTCATGCAGGAATTATGGCTTCTCCCTCCAACAAAGGTTGCAGGATCAATAGCCCAACTGAAGTGCATCTCCACCAATGCACGCAGCATGGGCAACAAACAGGAAGAGGCGGAAGCCATTGTGCAGCTGAAAAACTATGATGTAGTTGATGGGTGGACTGTTCGGTGGATACGCAACTGGCTGGATGGTCGCATCCAGAGGCTGGTGGTCAATGGCTCGATGTCCAGATGGAGAGGGGTTACAAGTGGTGTCCCTCAGGGATCCGTACCGGGACCGGTGCTGTTCAATATCTTCATCAGTGATTTAGAGAGTGGGATCAAGTGCACCCTCAGCAAGTTTGCCGACGACGCTGAGCTGAGTGGTGTGGTTGATGTGCCAGAGGGACAGGTTGTCATCCAGAGGGACCTGGATGAGCTGGAGAGGTGGGCCCAAGCAAACCTCATGAAGTTCAACAAGGCCAAGAGCAAGGTCCTACACTTGGGTTGGGACAGCCCTCATTATCAATAGGCTGGGGGATGATGCGATAGAGAGCAGCCCTGCGGAAAAGGACTTGGGGGTGCTGGTGGATGAAAAGCTGGAAATGAGCCAACAATGTGTGCCTGCAGCCCAGAAGGCCAATTGCATCCTGGGCTGCATCAAAAGAAGCGTGGCCAACAGATCCAGAGAGGTTATTCTGCCCCTCTCCTCTGCTCTGGTGAAACCCCACCTGGAGTACTGGGTCCAGCTCTGGAACCCTCAGCACAAGAAGGACATGGACTTTTTTTTTGCCTTTTTGTTTTGATTCTCCTCTCTAGCTGGTGGTGGGAGGTGGGGGTGAGGGGTGTGTGAGCAAAAAGACAGCGTGTTTTTTTTGTTGCTGGCTGGGGCTAAACCATGACATGATTCTATGCACAAAGGTCTTCTGGTCAGGATCAGTGCTCAAGTTTCCCTGTGAGAAGACTGCACCCCACTGTGGTTCCACAGCTGAGATGCTGTGTCCCAAATTTGCACTGCCAGGAGTAGCCCCACATCTTGTAACAGACCTGTGACATTTTTTAATTAAATGAGATGTGGTGGGACAGCTTGCACATCTGTGGTGCTGCAGTGGAGGGTTACAGGTTCTGTTGGAGGGAGTGCCAGGGAGGATGAGGATGGAGGGATGCCCCATATGTGAAGTGCACCTCAGGTATGTGGCACTCCTCTATGAAAGAGGCAACAGGTTGAGTGAGAATGAGAAGAGAAGTCAGTAAGGGTGACATTGCCTTGACAGTTATGAACTACTTGATCAGGGAGAGTAGGCAGAACAAGTCTTCTGTCAGCAACCCAAAGAAGTCTCCAGGTCAATAAGCAGGTTCCTATGGGGGACTGTAATTGCCCAGGCATTCACTGGCCATGCAAAGAAACAAGATGCCAACAGCCTTGAGGCTCTTGGGATGAATTCTTAGCACAGCTGCCAGGTGGGCCAAAAAGGGTGATGCTTGCTTGGACTTGACCCTGACCAACAAGGAAGAGCCGGTCAGGGATATGATAACCTGTGTCAGCCTTTGCTGTCGTGACCATAAAATAGCGGGGTCCCAGGCACCAAAGGGCAGTGAGTAAGGCCAGCAGCAGAGCACAGGCCACTGGACTCCAGGGGAGGAGTCTTTGGTGTACCTGAGAGGCTGATCCAAGTGGTGCCAGGGGAAGCAGCTCTGAAGGGAGAAGTAGCTCAGGAAATCTGATAGACAATATAGGACAGTCTCCTCCAAGGACAAGAGTCCTCTCATCCAAAGGTACCCTTGAAAAGCAGCAAGCATCTCAGGAGGCTGCTTGTGGGAACTGACTGAGCTCCAGGACAGAAAGGCAGCACGCAGAAGGGGGAAGCAGGGGAAGCTGCAAAGGAGGCATTTAGAAACCTTGCCCCAGGATGCAAGGAAGATTCCAAAACTCCCATAACCTTGATATTTGCAGGGAAGGGTAGTGGGTACAAAATTTCCTGATCTAGGCTAAAAGGGTCATGCAGAATGAGTCACACTCTGCCTGGAGGCTTGTAACAAGCGGGCATTGCAGACATAGAATCATAGAATCATAGAATCATAGGGTTGGCAGGGACCTCCTGAGATGCCATTGGCCTTCTTGGCCACCAGGGCACATTGCTGGCTCATGGTCATCCTGTTGTCCACCAGGACTCCCAGGTCTCTTTCCACCGAGCTGCTCTCCAGCAGGTCAGCCCCCAACCTGTCCTGGTGCATGGGGTTATTCTTCCCCAGGTGCAGCACCCTACACTTGCCCTTGTTGAATTTCATAAGGTTCCTCTTTGCCCAACTCTGAAACCTGTCCAGGTCTCTCTGGATGGCGGTGCAGCCTTCCGGTGTGTCAGCCACCCCCCCCCAGCTTTGTGTCATTGGCAAACTTGTTGAGGGTGCACTCTATCCCCTCATCCAGGTCATTGATGAATATATTGAAGAGGACTGGAATGGATCCTCACAAATGTATTATGTGATTCCTAAAGACCTTCTCAGTCATTCAAGCATGGATAATCCTCCATTTCACACTGCTGCTGGTGGTTGATCTGCTCACTGTCATGGGGAATGCAGTCACCATTGCCATCGTTTGGCTCCACCACTAATAACACACCCCCATGTACCCCATCCTCAGCACCTTGTCCTTCTTGGAGAGTCGGTTCACTTTGGTCATTGCCCCAACATGTTTGGCAGTCCCATGTTGGAGATTAAGGTGCCTCTGTGGCTGCTTACAAGTCCCAGACCTTCGTCTCTGACTTCCTGGGCACAGATGAGTTTAACCTTTGCAATAGGTCTGAGTGAATTTGGAATTTCCCAGGAATGTGGTGAAATAGCTAACAGCCTCTTTAATCTCTTCTGTTCTGGAGAAAAAATCCTTTGTGAGGGTTTGAAAAAGGTAGAAAGAAGACAACAAATTCCCTGAGGCCTCTAACTGAAATGTGAAACACAAAAACCAGGGTGTGAGCCATACTCTCTGTGTTCTATAGGAAGGCTGCGGGAAAGGAGAAAAAGCAGAAAAGGACAGAACTTTTCATCCAGACTGTGAAATTAGCACACTTGGGTTTTTTGCCATGTTCCTGTCTCGGCTGGGTGAACTGAAATTTAGCACGGGACCAGAAAATGCAACGGCAGTTACTGAGTTCATCCTAGAGGGTTTCTCAGGGCTTGATCAAAGACTACAGCTATTTCTCTCTCTGGTCCTTCTGCTCATATACCTGACAACAGTGATGGGGAACGCAACCATCATTTTCCTTGTGTGCGTGGATCACCGCCTGCAAACCCCCATGTACTTTTTCATCATCAATCTGCCCTTCCTGGAAATCTGGTTTACATCCTCCACAAGCACCAAATTGCTTGTGATCCTGGGTTCTGGTAGGAGAACAATCTCACAGCACAGCTGCTTTGCCCAATCCCATTGCTGTTTTGCCCTGGGCAGTACAGAGTTTGTTCTACTTGTTGTCATGTCCTTTCACCGCTACGTTGCCGTCTGCCAGCCTTTGTGTTATGCTGCCATCATGAAGCCACAGCTCTGCATCCACCTGGTTGTTGCTGCTTGGGTCATGGGCACCACACTCTTGAGTTACCGCCTGGTCCTCCTCTACAAGCTGACTTTCTGGGGCTCCAACAAGATCCACCATTTTTTTTGCGACAACTCCCCCTTGTTCAAATTGTCCTGCTCTGACACCAGCCTGCTTTGGAAAATGGACTCTATTTTATTATCATTTGTCATGTTGTGTTCCTTCTGTTTAACTCTGGCATTTTACACAGGCATCCTTTTCTGTATCGTACACCTTCCAGCAGCCTCTGGGAGGAAAAAAGCTTTCACTACATGTTCTTCCCATCTCACCACCTTGGCCATTGCCTATGGGAGCTGCATTGCTCTCTATGTGCATCCTTCAGAACACGTTTCCTTGCAGGCAAACGGACTGGTAGCTTTGCTACGCACTGTCCTGTACCTATTCTTAAAGCCGTTCATCTACAGTCTTAGAAACAAGACCGTGATCCTGGCCCTGCATGAAGCCATTGCCCGTGCAACAGTAAAGCTTTTTGCCTTATCACAATGCATTTCTGGACAGCAACTCCCATGATCTGCTATCAGATGTTAAATCATACCATTGCATATGTATGTCATCTCCAAAGACAGATGCCTCATGAGATGTATGTTCTGGTTGGATTGTGTTAGGTTAGCTCATCCGCACACACAAAGAAGGCACTAACAATGGCAGGAGGAACTCAGTTAATACCCTGCCCCAGCTGCTCCCAGACCCATCACAGGAGAACCACCTGGAACCCATCTCCAGAAACCAAGGGCACAGTGGCAGATGGGAACCCAAATTACAGGCTCCTGAGGAATGAACACCTTGTCCCATTTATTATGGGAAGTTTAGGGGAGAACACGACCAGTGCAGTCTGTCCTGTCTTCTCATTAAACTTAATTTCTATCTCTTCTCCGTGTGAGTGAATCTTCTGTGTGAACGTGTGAGGACGGCGGTGTGAGTGCAGCAGCTGGAGCAGGACCAGGAGGTCAGACAGCCCGTATGCCATTAGTGCCAGAACCTGAGAGACTGGAGTGACTGGACTTAAGAGTTCGTGTGCGTGTGTGTGAGTGTGACTGGGATGGTCTGTACCAGCATCCGGAATGGAGCTGTGGCCTCTGGGACTCGTACGTCCAGGTGGCTGCAACTGGGTAGGCTGGTATCCAGGGGCTGAGTGTCCGAGCCCAGCTTCTGCAGGGATCCACCCTCTACAGCTATATATATAGAATGGAATGGAATGGAATGGAATGGAATGGAATGGAATGGAATGGAATAGAACTGTTCAGTTGGAAGGGACCTGCAGTGATCATCTAGTCCAAATACCTGAGCAGTTCGGGGCTGACCAAAAGAAAAATTATGTTATTAAGGACATTGCCCAAATGCCTCTTAAACACCAATGGGCCTCTTAAACACAAGGCGTCGACCACCCCTCTAGGAAGCCTGTTCCAGTGTTTGACCACCCTTTTGGGAAAGAACTGCTTCCTATGTCCAGTCTAAACCTCTCCTGGCAAAGCGTCCCATGCGTCCTGTCACTGGGTATGAGGAAGAAGAGCTCAGCACCTCCCTCTCTACTTCCCCTCCTCAGGACCCTGTAGAGAGCAATGAGGTCGCCCCTCAGCCTTCTTTTCTCTAAACTGAACAAACCCAGAGTCCTCAGCCGCTCCTCACAGGACATGCCTTCCAGCCCTTTCACCAGCTTTGTTGCCCTCCTCGGGACACATTTGGGTACCTTCACATCCTTCTTACATTGTGGGGCCCAGAACTGCACACAGCGCTCAAGGTTGAGGTCGCACCAGCGCTGAATACAGTGGGGTAACCACCAGCTGGTTATGCTGTGTGTGACGCACCCCAGGATGCAGTTTGCCCTCGTGGCTGCCAGGGCACACTGCTGACTCCCATCGAGCCTGCTGTCGACCAGCAGCCCCAGATCCCTTTCTGCAGGGCTGCTTTCTAGCCACTCCTCTCCCAGTCTATATTGTGTCCAGAATTATTTCATCCCAGGTGCAGAATGCAGCCTTTCTTCTTGTTAAACATGGTGGGAGTTACCTCCTTTGGGTCATGGATACAAGTGTTAAACTGAACAGGGCCCAGGAGGGCTTCCTGTGCTGCCCCACAGTGCCCCAGTATGTCCCAGTGGCCTCCAGGTAGGGTATGACCCCTTCACCATTGCTCTCCCAGCCTCATCATCCAACTGGTGTTTTACCATCTGTTTGTCTGCCCTTCCAGAGTCTACTGTCCTCACTTGAGTACAAGAGAGATCATGTCAAAAATCTTGCTGAAGTTGAAGTGAACGACACCCACTCTTCTCCCCTCGTGCACAAATGATGTTACTCCATGATGAAGGCGGTCAGACCGGTGAACCATGATTTACCCTTTGAAAGTCCAGGCTGGCTGCTTTGAGACTTGGTCTTCTCTTTTAGGCACCCAGGAATATCATCCAAGAGATATCGACGGCTTACTCCTCACCAAACTGAGCTGGTACAGCCTGTAGTTCCCGGGGTTGCCCTTTTGGTTTCTTTCAGAGTTGGGTGCAACATTGGCTTGTCCTCTCTCACAAGGGACCTCCACCAAGCCCATGACATTTCAAAAAGGATATTCCACAGAAATCTCAATCGTCCCCTGTAACTTCATGACCACTATTCTGCCTGTTATACGGTGTACTTAATTTCTCTAATCTGTCATACGTTTTCACCTCTCCTGATACAATGACCATTCCTAAAGTCATCTTTTCTGGTGGAGACTATCTAGACAAAGGCCTTTTCTGTTATACTCCCGTTTTCTCCTTCCCTTACTCTTTGTTCTTGCTGCTTTGAGCTTCACGTAGTTAAAAGTTTGCCTGTCTTTCAGTCTAATTATCTCCTGTAGCCAACTCTTTATACCTATCTGTTTGTACCTATAAAGATTATAAGATATAATCTTATATCTTATCTTATATCTTATCATAAGATTATCCCTCGTACAAAAGAAACCTCATTAGAGGCAGTTTGTCCTTAGCATATGGCTGCAGAGGGTGTTTTAGTGTTTATCAAACATGATTATTCTTTATTTTTCTTTGCTTGCAAAGAGGAAAACTCCTTCTGTGCCTGGGTGCAGCCAGGTCTCTAGGGAGATCAGGTGGGAGCTGGTGCAATGGAGCTGTAACATCCAGCTACAGAGATCAGTGGAGAAGTCTGATGGAAGGAAAAGTGAAGTAAATCCCAGTTGGCCAATGACAGAGATGGTGGGGTTGGGGGTGGTGAGGAGCAAGGCTGTCCATACAGTGTCACCTCAAGGGACTGCTTTTCCTAGCCATCCAGACCTCCTGAGGAGACCCTCTGGATCAATACCAATTGCAGAAGACTTCTATTAACTCTAAATTGAAAAGAATATTCAAAATAATAATAATAATAATAATAAATTATTAGGTTCTCTTTGAAACTTTCCTTCTTAACTACACTATGAAAAAACTGCAATTAACTGTAGAAGTGTTGAAGACTTGAAGGAAACTGAAGGAAGAAAAAGAGCTCGTTAGGGCTTTCTGTACTTTAATGAGCCCCGTGGCGTATTTAGCTCTGAGTCCATGAACCTCAGATACTGAGAGAAGATTGAAAAAACTGCTCAAGAAGTCAGAAGCAAAACTCAAAGTACTTGGAAGCATTAATGGGCCCCACTGAGGGCCACTACTGACAAAGTCTCCCCATGGACTCGTTAGAGGAGATAGCTGGAGGCTGTGACTGCAGGTAGGCAAAGGCACTGTGCAGGTGGCTGTAATGCGGAGAAAACTCTTGCTTTGTTTGATGAAGCAGAAAGGCCAAACCTGACCCTCAGGCCCTGGGAAGACAGATCCTGCCCCTCAGGTGTGGCTCAGGGCTCTTCCTGGGGGCAGTGGGGTGTGAGGGTGAGCAAGGCCAAGTGTAGGGAAACTGTACAACACCTTCTGGCTTCCCCATGTGATGGTGAACAAGAAACCAAGTCCAGAGCCTCAAAATAAAGTTTCTTCTGGTGGGTGTCGGTGGCAGAGGCAACTGCCATAGCCAATGGGGAAAGAGCTTGGTGCTGTTGGGCTTTTTAGCCTTGCCAGTTCTAGCTCCTTGAAACACAAAGCCATGGGTGATCCAGACTCCCTCTGAGTGATTTCTTGCACCACAGTGGAACCATTTCAGTGAGATTTCTTTTTCCTCACATGCAGTCTGAACCTTCCAAGCTGCACTTTGTTGAGGTTTCCTTCTCTTCCCACTACCAGGAAAAGCTCCCCCACCTCTGAAGCCACCCTTCAAGCAGGTGCAGGATACTGTGAGAGAGCCCTGGGCCTCCACTTCAAAAGGTACAGAAGCCCACCTCCCTCAGCTTCTCCACATTGGCCCCAAACCCCATCCTGGCTAATGTCCTTTGGAGCTTCTCCATTTCCTCCTCCTTCCTTCAGAACAGAGAGCCCCACACACAGACACGCGAGTCCAGATGTGGCCACACCAGTGCTGAGTCAAGGGGGATGATAAATGCCTTGTCTGGCTGGCCGTGTGCCCCCTAATGCAGCCCTGTCTGCAGCTAGTCCAGTTCACGGTCTGCATGTACCACTGGCTAAAGTTGCATCCCTCCTAATGCCCAGGCCCTTCTCCTTGGGGTCAGTCCTCAGCCAGTCAGGTCACAGCATGCCCTCATCTGTGGGGTAATCCTGCCCCCAGGAAAGGCCTGGCCACTTCTCCTTGTAAAACCAGGTGAGTTTTCTATTTGCTGAATCCCAGAGTTTTTCAGGGTCCCCCAGGAATGAAGCTCCATTGGGCCAGTCGTTCATGTGTGCGTGCAGATGGCTCTCCCTGACATGTGGTGCCTCTGACAAGATAACAGCATGAGGAATCGCAGGACACTACAGATAATCAAAGGAGGCACTTGATCAATGCCATTGTTCACCAAGGTACACATTCCCATGGTGAGATGCTCAGAAAGACCAAATGGAAGTACAACGGAAGCCAAACTAGGACCATGGAGGAAATAGGAAATAGAGATGGTCTATTTTCATGGGAGTGTACAAGGACGGTCAAGGGGAAGAACCTGTGAGTGGAGAAAGAGGGAAAAAGAAACGGTGAAGCAATGGAAAAGATCAGGGCTGTTTGGGGGGACCTGCCAAGCAGCTCTGCATCTGTGTAACTATGCCTGGAATGGGATAAGAAAGTCCCAGATCATCTGACCAGACTTTCTGGTTGACTTCCATAGTCACCAGGAACCTGACTGATTTCCCTCCTCTCATGAAGGAAAGATGGTGGAGTGAAATGCAGAATCATTCATGCTGGAAGGAAGCTGAGGAGATCTCTAGGCTACTCTCCTGTTCACAGCAGGGTCAGCTATGGGGTCAGACCAGGTTGCTCAGGGCTTCCTTCATTTTGGGCTTGAAAAGCTCCAAGCATGGAGATGACACAAGCTCTCTGGGAAATCTCCTCCAGTGTTTGACTGTCTTGGCAGGGAGGACGTTTTGCTCATTTGTTTCAGCTGATGCCATTGGCCCTCATCCTCCCATCATGCACAATAGTGAAGAGCCTGGATGCATTTTCATGGTGACAGCCAAGTAGGTATGGGAAGGCTGTTATTAGGTCTCCCCAAAGCCTCCTCTTCTGCAGGCTTTGCACCTTTGCAGCAAAGGTGGCCCATGGCTTTCTGGGCTGCACTAGGCAGAGCACTGCCAGCAGGTCGGTGGAGGTGATCCTTCCTCTCTACTCAGCCCAGCTACGATTTGTCTTGCCCATATTCCTTGGTGTTTTCTACCCTACTACCTTCACTTAGAGGTACTCGTAGGGCTTTAGGTTCCTGGTTGTAAATAGGGTAAAGGCCTCTCATGAATGTTTTCACAGTCAGTGTCACATAAAGTCTAAACATTATCTGAACAGGTCTTACCTCTTCAAACCTTCCAACCCCTACTCTTCTGTGATGCTGTGATTCTTTGATTCCATTGTCATTGCCCAGAGGGGCTACCACAGATTTAGACTGCTCCAGGGCAGGTATTTACATTTAGGCCGATCAATGATGTTGTTGCTTGAGTGTTTTTTTGTTGTGGTATATGCTGCTGTTGTTAGGGAAATCACACAAAGACTTGAAGGACAGTGGAAGGGTTACCACCTTAGTGGCCCTCCAGTGAGCTGGTTCCTGTTTGCCCTTGTCTCACTGTCACTGGGCAGGGTGTGCTGTAAAAGGTGCTGAGCAGAGCAGGAGAATCACTTCTGGCTGTGCTCCTGCTTATACAGCCTCAGACGCTGTTGGTCGCCTTTGCTGCTGGCTCTAATTTGGCCTGATAAAACTCAAGGAGCCCCAGGGCCATTTCCACAGAGCTGCTGCCCAGCCACGCAGAATGATCCAAAATGGATCAGAGCAGCCCTGCTCTGACATCAGCCTGGTCTCTCAACTGCCTTGGATTCATCCCATCTGGTCCAATGGACTACCAAAGGTTGCCCTTAGCTATGTAGCCCCTGACTTGATATACATCCACTGCTGGATTTCCCGTGCGGTTCTGCCTCTTAGGCACATGGAACTGGGATTCCTTGCTGGTGAAGACGCAGGCCAAGAGTACCTCGTACCTACCTACACCTACTCTTTGCAAATTCAGTCGTGACCACACGTTATCTTTGTTTATTCTTTAGCTGTTCCTGAAAGAGCAACAGCTCATTGTTGTGCCCTTCAAATCCCTTGCAAGTGTCAACTCTACAGGAGCTCTGGCTTTTCCAAAACCAACCATATTCCTCAATTCCTCCTTTGTTTTCATCCTTGAATCTACCTCTTCATGCTTCCTTTTTTCTATGCAGCTTCCCCATGAGTGTCTGGTTTCCCTCAGCTCTTCTTCTGTTAGCTCCGCTTTTTGTCCTCACTATGGGTATGACCACACTCTCGTACTTGAAAGACACTGTCCTTGGAGACCACTGTACTGCAGACCCTCTGCTGCCCTTCTGTGCTGCTCACATGGGCCCCCCCAAAAAAAGTCACAAGACTAGGCCAAAGTCTGCTCCTCTGAGGTCTTTCGTCTCCATTCTTCTATTCTCCTTCCCCTTGGGAGGTGAGACCCCACTATTTCACGGTTACGACACCCAAGGCTAGCACTGGTTTTTACATGAAAAAACACCTTTCCACTAGTTGAAAATGTCCACAGTGTCAACATCCTTTGATTCAGGCAGACTATGAAAATCATTGGCATGCCCAACACTGGGCAGAGAAGGCCCTCACAAAGTTCAGCAAAGGGAAAAGTAAACCCTGGACACAGGGAGAAAGAGTCCCCTGCACCAGTAGAGGTTGGGGGCTGAGTGACTGAGAGCTTCTCAACACTTTGGCAGAGAAGTACCTTTGGTGTTCTGGTAGAGCAGCAGCTGACCGAGAGCCAGCAGGGTGCCCTTGCAGCAGAGCAGGCCCACAGTGTCCTGGGCTGCGTTAGGAAGAGCGGTGCCAGCAGGTCACGAGAAAGTGATCCTTCCTCTCTACTCAACACTGGTGACACACTTCTGTGGTGGTCAATAATTTACATTTACTTCCTTAACTGTTCCTCAAGAAGTAACTCCTTGTCCTTGTGCCCTTGAAGTCCAGGGGAGCTTTGGCTTTTCTAAAACCTCCCTTATTTCTAAATTCCTCCTTTGTTTTAATTCTTCATCAGCCTCTCATATGCTTCCTTCTCCTATGGAGCTTCCCCATGGGGAGACTCCAATGTTTCCCAGGGGAGACCCCACAAGTTCATGACCACGACAGCCAAGGCTGACACTGGTTTTCACACCCATGTCCAGCTCTTCCTTCTTTGAGAGTACAGGATGCAGATGAGCATCACCATTGTAGACTAACCTGGCAGCTGTGCCTTGACCAAGACCTTCCAGGACCCTCCAGGACTGTTTGCATGCTGTTGTGGTCCCCTTCCACTGAATGCCAGGACAAATGAAGTCTACAAGGGGACTTTAATAGCTTCTTTGTCTCCCACCACAATGTCACCCATATCAGCCTAACCTGCGATACTCATCTACAAGGGCTCACCGAACTTGTTCATTCCACAGAGGAGCTCCACACATCTCAGCAGCTCCTTCACACAGAGGACACATCCCTCCTGATTCTTCTGGCCTCCTGATCATCCTGATCCCATCCATCACAGCAGCCCAGGCATGTCAGCTGTCCCAACACCCCTCAGCTGTTATTCCCTCCAAGGGGAAGGAAGAGGTTGCACACACAGCTCCAGCTCCTCCTCTCTGTGCCCCAGGCTGAAGGCATCAGGGGCATGTCTGGGCTGCAGCACCTCAGCTGTGGCACATTTGGGCTGAGAGTAGAAACCTGCTTCCAAGGCCCCCTCAACTGTGCAAAGGCTTTGCTTCAGAGCAGAGACATGCTGGAGTGGAAGGCAGATGGCTGCGTGAAGAAGAAATGAAATGCCCACCAAGAGAGCAATCCCTGCTCTCCCCAATGCCAAAGAGAAACAGAGCTGGGCTGTGCCGTGTGAGCAGGAGAGGGGTTTGCTGTCTGTTGTGTCTCTGCAGCCCTGAGGGCCTGTGCTGGAGGTGAAGCTGATCTCAGGAAGGAAGCGATGATGTTGGCAATGTCCATGGTGTGAACATCCTGTGATTGAGGCCCACTGTGAAAATCATTGGCCTGATCCATGATTGTATCATCAAGGGGATGGTTAGACACTGGAGGAGAGAAGAACCAGGAGAGTGTGAGAGTGGAGGAACACGTGTGGAGACCCTGGTGTGATGTGCCTGGGGTATTCATGCCCTGCCCGGCATCTACCATAAAGAGAAGGGACAGCCCTTGCGTCACTGCAGTGGTGGGATTCAGTCAGTGGCCCAAAGGCAGCACCTCTGTCTGAGATGCCCTGGGGGATGCCTGTCCCCCAGCTAGTCTGGATGGGGACGGGGTTCCTGTACAGGACCTGTGCTGTCCATGTCAGCTGCTGGCAGTTGTGCTGGAGAGCCCTGGCACCTCCCCTAGCACCACAGGCCTGAATGTGTCAATTACAGTAAGATTCAGCTGGCCTGAGTTAGGTTGGGCAATGAAGGGTTGCACATGAGACTGCTGCTGGAATGGGAGAGACTCAGCTGTCCCTGTGCCACATGACTCCATTTGGTCAGCTGAATCCCTCTATGGGCTGCCCTGGACATAAGGAAGAGTTACAGGTTCACTTGTCCTGCATGTGGGCACCTTCTCTCATTGAAGTTGGCCACAGGAATTTCCCACCAGCCTCCAAGATGTCCCCAGATGCTGCTCTGTGTCTATGAACATTAGAGCTTGCAGTGACCAGCATGCATCTTGGTCACCTCATATGTCCCCAGGAGTCTGTGTCTGAACATCTGACTCCTGTCATCCATCTCCATTCATTAGCAAGGGAGCTGAGATTAGGAGCTCACATGCAGGAGCCTATTTTGGGCACATCTGAACGGAGGCAAAAGAAATCCCGCTTCTAAGGATTACAAACGCATTGTCTGAGAAGAATCCCTTCCCTCAGAACAGTTAAAGGAGATTCTTCCCCAGCATTGTCAGGCCATTCTATTAAAGAATGAGACAAAAAAGGTATTCTTGCACCTATATCTGTCTAATTGACAAATGCAGCTGTAGGAAAGAAGTGTCTCTGCCCAGCTGAGGCAGGGAACATCAGTGATGACTTCAGCCTGTTTCCCAGCAGGTTCCCCTGGAGCCCCAGAGACACCTGGAGGGAGCCCCGAGGGGGCAGAGAAAGGGCTGCCTTGGGCTGGTCCTCTGCTGCTGAGCTGGGCTGGGCTCCTGGCATGGAGGGAGCTCATGGCAAGCGGGCAGCGCTGCAGAGAGACAGCTCTGCCCAGGAGCAGCTCCTCTGCCAAGCGCAGCAGGGCTGAGGGCACTGCCTGCAGGCACCCGAGAGGAGCCAGGCACAGAGAGGATAAAGGCAGTCGGGAGTGGGAGGAGAGTTCTGAGCTTGTTCCTGGGGAAATCTTCACACCTGTTGACACAGTAAGTCTCTGGCTGGAGGGCAAGGCAGGGGAGTCTCCTGGAGGGATGTTCTAGGGCTGGCTGAGAGGAGCTGTCAGGATGGCTCTCCTGGCTTCTCTGGTGTGGAGAAGGACGTGCTTCAGAGCAGGGATGCCCTGCTGCACCATCGCAGCGACAATGAGGGAATGCTGCCTTCTCCGAGGGACTGTGCCAGGGTTTTGAAGACAGGTGGGTGTGCAGGCAGGGGTGCCCAGGGCTGTCCTTGAGAGCAGGGTCCCTGCACCCCAGGGGTCTGTGTGCCGGGGCAGGGACTCTGCTGCTTGCCAGGCTCAGCTCTCAGCCTGCCCAAGGAGTTCCCCCCTCGAGCTTCTGTGGGGAGAAGCTGTGGGTAAAATGAGAGACTCCCCTCAGGGCAGGGTCCTTTTGCTCTTTTCAGAGAGTGTGCTGTGTGGGTCAGGGCTGCCCACAGCTGCAGATCACCCCCAGAACACTGGCAGAGGCAGCATTTACAGAGGAAAGACAAGGCAGGGGCTGCCTGGAAGATGAAGACATTGCAGGGTCTGTGCTCTCAGCTGTCTCCTGAGGGAAAGGAGCTGTCACTGTTCCACTGAGGGATCAGCACATCTGCCAGAAACCTCACAAAGTGCCTTCAGCCCCTCCTCTCCCTACACACAGCACCAGCAGCACCTTTGCTTCCAGCATCAGGCTTTCTCTCATGTCCTCCTTAGGAGCCACCAAGAGGGAGATGGCCCTGGGCAGTGCCCTGCTGCCAGGAGGGGTCTGCAGGGCAGAGCTGAGCCCCCAGCGGGTGGGATGGGCCGTGGGAGCAGTGAGAGGGAGGAGACCTGGGCCCAGAGAAGCAGCTCCTGGCAGGGGCAGCTCCAGGCAGCAGAGACATGGTCAGGGAAGGAGAGGGAGCTGCTCTCAGAAATGCCACGGCAGGGGGGATTCAGGCACCTCCCTGCCATCCCCTGCAGTGCAGAAGCCTTCCCTGGAGAAAACCCTTGGTCTTTTCTCCCACGTGGCATAGCCTCTGCACTTAGAGCCATGGGGACTCAGTCTCCTCAGTGGCCTTACCCTGGAAGAGGAGAAATTATCAAGTAACCTACTGTCTGCCCCTGTCCCACCTCCATCGGCAGCAGCACTGTGGCATGTGTCTATTTTCCCCCCTCCCATCCTTGCCACTCTTGTTCTTAGTACTGGACTGGGATGGGGCGGTGGGACTCAAATGCACTTCAGAGACCAAACCTGGGGGTCTTGCCATAGAGATTTGTGCATGGGAGTACAGTGTGGCAATCCCCTCCCGATCCCGATGCTCCCAGTGAAACAAATGAGATGACTCTCACTTCAGCACACTTTCAAGGCATTTGCTTCTTTCCCTGCAGAGTCCTGCTGGGTGGCAGGCTGCCCTCCACAAGGGCACGGCTCTCCTGTTGCATCCCTGTGTTATCAAGGAGCCCCATGGAGAAGACACCTCAGGGATAAGGCCATGGCAATGCTGCTGGGTGGCTATGCACAGGCAGCTGCGATGAGCCCACTGAGCCCCTGGCTGGGAGGGCAGAGCTGAGATCCTCCTCAGGTACGATGAGACAGTGCGAGGAGTTTGGAGATCTGCACTTGGAAACTGGATTCCTCTGCTCCCTGCAGTGCCCAGTTCCTTCTCTGTGGAACGTCTGTGGGCGGTCGTCCCCCAGCTCAAAGTGCTGCCGGCACAGGGCAGCTGAGACCAGGGTTGATGGACGGACAGACGGGCTGTCCTCAGTCTGCCAAAAGACACTGTCTCTTTGCCTCTCAGCACCCACAAGATTGCCCTTGAGCTGCAGCAGAAATGGCAGTGCCAAAAACACTCCTCAGGTTTGGTGGGGCAACTAGAACAAAATACGCAAAACAAAATCCCCTCAACTTTGCTCTGTGGTCGGGTGAATTGGGAGTGATCGATGCTGACAAGCTCTTTGGTGTCAGAAGTGGATTTAATCTGAGATCACCCCAAGTTCTTATTTACCCACTGCTGTAGCGCAGGACTGACTCCTCCAGAACACACAGCAGAGCCCCCCTGCTCCCTGGAGCACCCTCAGCCAGCACCAACCAGAGCTCATGAAAGGGACCTACCAAGGTCTTCCTCTTCCAGAGGAGAGGAGGGTTCAGTAGGATTTCTGTGGAAAAGGCATCAGGTTTTGCTCAGGCGAGTCTCTTCTAACTTGTCACTGTCTTTTCCCTCTTGGACAGCCACTCCAGCCCAGAGGCAGCAGATGTCCAACAGCAGCTCCATCACCCAGTTCCTCCTCCTGGCATTCGCAGACACACGGGAGCTGCAACTCCTGCACTTCGGGCTCTTCCTGGGCATCTACCTGGCTGCCCTCCTGGCCAACGGCCTCATCATCACCACCATCGCCTGTGACCACCGCCTCCACACCCCCATGTACTTCTTCCTCCTCAGCCTCTCCGTTCTTGACCTGGGCTCCATCTCCACCACTCTCCCCAAATCCATGGCCAATTCCCTATGGGACACCAGGGCCATCTCCTATGCAGGATGTGCTGCCCAGGTCTTTCTGTTTGTCTTTTTCGTTTCAGCAGAGTATTTTCTTCTCACTGCCATGTCCTATGACCGCTATGTGGCCATCTGCAAACCCCTGCACTACGGCACCCTCCTGGGCAGCAGAGCTTGTGTCCACATGGCAGCAGCTGCCTGGGGCAGTGGGTTTCTCAATGCTCTGCTGCAAACAGCCAATACATTTTCCCTGCCCCTCTGCCAGGGCAATGTTGTGGACCAGTTCTTCTGTGAAATCCCCCAGATCCTCAAGCTCTCCTGCTCACACTCAGACTCCCTCAGAGAAGGTGGCCTTCTTGTGGTTAGTGTCTGCTTAGGCTTTGGTTGCTTTGTTTTCATCGTGCTGTCCTATGTGCAGATCTTCAGGGCCGTGCTGAGGATCCCCTCTGAGCAGGGACGGCACAAAGCCTTTTCCACGTGCCTCCCTCACCTGGCCGTGGTCTCCCTGTTTGTCAGCACTGTCATCTTTGCCTACCTGAAGCCCTCTTCTATCTCCTCCCCATCCCTGGACCTGGTGATGGCCGTCCTGTACTCGGTGGTGCCTCCAGCAGTGAACCCCCTCATCTACAGCATGAGGAACCAGGAGCTCAAGGATGCCCTCTGGAAACTGGTGACTGGATGGTTTTCAGAAGCTGTAGAGTGTTGATGTTCTTCAGCATAGGACTCATAATGTAACTCACTATAGGCCCAGCCTTTCTTTATTAGTTTTTGTTGTTGTCATTGTTGGGTTAGTTTTTTTTTTTTTTTTTCCTTGCTTTTTTGCCTGTGATAATGTTGTCCACAAAGAATTGTGGACACCCCACTTTGACTTCATTATAATCTACCTCACCAGTATGACCCAGTGACTTTGTGAACAAGAATCTATACTCCTTCTTTAATCAAAGAAAATAAATGTATTTGCAGTGACTTATCTGTCTGACACCCAAGCATCCAAAACTGTACTAAAGGTTGTTCCCGGCAATTTCCCTACCAAGGTAGAGGGGAAAAGAAGGACCTAAAAAATTCCATGGAGAAAGGGCAATAGGACAAGCATGGAGTCTCCCATAGCTATGGAGTGAGGAATGTTGCCAGCCCTTAGACAAATCCCTTCCTCATCTCCCTTATGACCTGCATGGTGTGTGCATTTGAGAAAGCTCTCATCGTCATCATCATCATCATGCGGGAAAGCCAGCATCTGCACACTGCCATGGGCTTCTTCTTGAGGCATTTGTCTTCCCTGGAGACCTGCTACTGCACCACCACCCTGCCCCAGCTGATGGCCAGCTTCATGACTAGGGAAAGGACTATCTCTGCTCGCCATGGCGTTAGTACTGTTTTCGGCACCTTTGCCATGTACGCCATGTTTACTACTGGTGACCACATCCTAGGATCAGCATTGGTTTCTGTGCCACCCTCTGCTCTCTGAAAGACTCATTGACGGGCAGGTTGGTCTCCAGAGGGTAGCTGCACCTTCCCGAGGGTGATTTCTGTCATCTACGGTAATCATTTCAGTCGTGTCCCAGATACAGTTTCACGGAATTTTCACAGAATTTTCACAGAATTTCAGAGTTGGAAGGGACCTCTAGAGATCATCCAGTCCAACTCCCCTACTAAAGCAGGATGGCCCAGAGCACATTACTCAGGGCTGCATCCAGGCAGGTCTTGGAAGTCTCCAGAGAAGGGGACTCCACAGCCTCCCTGGGCAGCCTGTTCCAGTGCTCTGTCACCCTCACCATAAAGAATATTCTTCTCATATTTGATTGGAACTTCCCACGTTCCAGCTTGTGCTCGTTACCCCTCGTCCGGTTACTGGGAACCACTGAAAAGAGTCTGGCTCCATCCTCCTTAAGCCCACCCTTTAGATACTTGTATGCCATAATAAGGTCTCCCCTCAGCCTTCTCTTCTCCAGGCTAAAGAGTCCCAGCTCTCTCAGCCTTTCCTCATAAGGGAGATGCTCCAATCCCTCAATCATCTTTGTTGTCCTATGCTGGACTCTCTCCAGTTGTTCCCTGTCTCTCTTGAACTGGGGAGCCCAGAACTGGACACAGTATTCCAGTTGTGGCCTCACCAGTGCAGAGTAGAGGGGGGAATGACCTCTCTTGACCTGCTGGCCACACTCTTCCCTATGCAGCGCACAATTCCATTGGCCTTCTTGGCGACAATGGCACATTGCTTGCTCGTCTTTTCGTCGATTTACTGGTCTACCAAGACCCCCAGATCCTTTTCTTCAGAGCTGCTTCCCAGCAGGTCCACCCCTAACCTATACTGGTGCCTGACATTCTTCCTCCCCAGGTGCAGGACCCTACACTTGTCCTTGATGAACCTCATTAGGGTCTTCTCTGCCCAGCTCTCCAGCCTGTTCAGGTCACGCTGGATGGCAGCATGGCCCTTAGGGGTGTCAGCCACCCCTCCCAGTTTGGTGTCATCAGCGAACTTGCTGAGTATACACTCTGTCCCCTCATCCAGGACATTGATGAATACGTTAAAGAATACTGGTCCAAGTATTGACCCCCGGGGGACACCACTGGTTACAGGCCTCCAACTCAACCCTGCTCCATTAATCACAACCCTCTGAGTCCTGTCACGCAGCCAGCTCTCGATCCACCTCAGTGTCCCCTCGTCTAGTCCACACTTCCTCAGTTTCCTAAGGAGGGTGTTATGAGAGACAGTGTCAAAAGCCTTGCTAAAGTCAAGGTAGATGACATCTGCTGCACTGCCGTCATCCAGCCAAGCAGTTATAACATCATAGAAGGCTATCAGATTGGTCAAGCATGATTTACCCTTGGTAAATCCTTGTTGACCACTTTCAATAACTTCCTGCTCCTGAACGTGCTGGGATATGACATCCAGAATGAGTCGCTCCATTACCTTCCCAGGGATGGAGGTGAGACTAACCGGTCTGTAGTCCCCTGCGTCCTCCTTCCTGCCCTTTTTGAAGACTGGTGTGATATTGGCCTTCCTCCAGTCCTCAGGCACCTCTCCTGTTCTCCATGACCGTCAAAGATGATGGAGAGTGGCCAAGCAATAACACCAAGAATTGAAAATTCTATCATTTCATGGTCACTCTGCCCAAGACGACCCCTGATCTTTACATCCCCTACAAGACCTTCTCTGTTAACAAGCAGCAGGTCCAGTAGGGCACTTCCCCTAGTTGTCTTCCTCACCACCTGTGTTAGGAAGTTGTCTTCCACACACTCCAGGAACCGCTGGGACTATTCCTTTTCTGCTGTGTTATACTTCCAGCAGACGTCTGGGAAGTTGAAGTCCCCCACAAGAATAAGGGCGTGTAATCGCGAGACCTCTGTCAGCTGCTTATAGGATATAGTGATGGAGCGACTCATTCTGGATGTCGTCTCCAAACACGTAAAGGAACAGGAAGTTATTGGGAACGGTCAGCATGGATTTACCAAGGGTAAATCATGCCTGACCAATCTGATAGCTTTCTATGACGTTATAACGGGTTGGCTGGATGAGGGGAGAGCTGTAGATGTCATCTACCTTGACTTCAGCAAGGCTTTTGACACTGTCTCCCATAACATCCTCATTAGGAGGCTGAGGGAGTATGGGTTAGATGAGGTGACAGCAAGGTGGATTGAGAGGTGGCTGAGTGACAGAACTCAGAGGGTTGTGATCAGTGGCACAGAGTCTAGTTGGAGGCCTGTGACCAGTGGTGTCCCCCAGGGGTCAATACTTGGTCCGATTTTGTTCAATATATTCATTAATGACCTAGATGAGGGGATAGAGTGTATCCTCAGCAAGTTTGCTGATGATACCAAACTGGGAGGGGTGGCCGACACTCCAGAGGGCCGTGCTGCCATCCAGCGTGACCTGGACAGGCTGGAGAGCTGGGCAGAGAAGAACCTAATGAGGTTCAACAAAGGCAAGTGTAAGGTCCTGCACCTGGGGAGGAAGAATGTCAGGCACCAGTATAGGTTAGGGGTGGACCTGCTGGGAAGCAGCTCTGAGGAGAAGGACCAGGGGGTCCTAGTAGACAGCAAATTATCCATGAGCCAGCAGTGTGCTCTTGTTGCCAAGAAGGCCAACGGGATCCTGGGCTGCATAGGGAAGAGTGTTGCCAGTAGGTCGAGGGAGGTCATTCTCCCCCTCTACTCGGCACTGGTGAGGCCACAAGTGGAATACTGTGTCCAATTTTGGGCTCCCCAGTTCAAGAGGGACAGGGAACTGCTGGAGCGAGTCCAGCGCAGGGCAACTAGGATGATTATGGGATTGGAGCATCTCCCTTACGAGGAAAGGCTGAAAGAGCTGGGACTCTTTAGCCTGGAGAAGAGAAGGTTAAGGGGGGACCTGATTAATGTTTATAAGTATCTAAAGGGTGGGCTTAAGGAGGATGGAGCCAGGCTCTTTTCAATGGTTCCCAGTGACAGGACAAGGGGCAATGGGCACAAGTTAGAACACAGGAAGTTCCGTTCAAACACACGGAAAAACTTCTTTACTGTGAGGGTGACAGAGCACTGGAACAGGCTGCCCAGGGAGGTTGTGGAGTCCCCTTCTCTGGAGATTTTCAAGACCCGCCTGGATGCAGTCCTGAGGGATGTGCTCTGGGCCATCCTGCTTTAGCAGGGGAGTTGGACTAGATGATCTCTAGAGGTCCCTTCCAACTCTGAAGATTCCGTGATTCCGTGATTCATCGGCCTCTACATCCTGGTTGGGGGGTCTATAACAAACTCCCACCACGATGTCTGGCTTATTGGCCTTCCCCTTGATGCTTATCCATAAACACTCAACAATGTCATCATGCACGTAGTTAAGTTCTCAGTTCCTTTGAAAAATTCCCCTTGATCCTCTCCTTACCAACTATCGGCAACTATCTACAATTATCCTTAGCGACAGAGCCAGTACGTAAAGCTTGATTACCTATGGATCCATGGTTAACTTTAAATGAGATGATGGATATCAGGGCTTGCGCACAGGTCAGCAATAATCCAAAGCTGCAGAATGGGAACGACTCGCTCGAGTGGAAATAATTGGTGTCTCATTGCCTGTGGGAGGGAAGGGAGATTAAAAGTCCACCCAAACAAACTTCTCGCCATTAGAGATGGGTCTCTGGAGCTCACAACCAAAAGATGCTCACTGAGGGTAGTCATGGCAGCTCGCCTCACTGAGCAATGTGTTGTGGCTGGTTTGGGGACTAAGTATCTCCCAAGTTTGGGGTTTATGAAGTGCTTTTTTGTTATTAGCTGATGTTGTGCTTGCACGTAGGTCTGGCCCTGTCCTGAGGGGCCTCGTGCATCGGGCCAGGGGACCATCAGCCCTCGGGATGGGGAATTTCTCATGCGCAGAGAAATTCTATAAATCTGGGGGATTTTGGGGAGCCTGGAAATTCCAAGGGAATATTAGTGTGCAAGGATGAGGATGGCAAGGAAGGCTAAAGAACGGTCTCAGGGGAATGATTTTTATCTTGAACATTTTTTTCTGTCTTTCAGGCAGAGCAGCAAGGGCCTTTGGGTTTTGTCTGATGAAGTATAGCACCAAAATAGCTGCATTCAGCCATGAGTTGTGGCCCAACAGTCAGAATAAGATCAAACGCTGGGAAAAATGGGGGATGAGGGAACTGCAGTTGGGGAGTTGGTGGGAGGTTGGTGCAGCGCCTGGGCTGTGCAGGCCCTCGCACAGCCTTGACCCTTGACCTTGACCCTTGACCTTGGTCTTCTCCCTATCACTTGGCCAATTCTGCTGAAGTCAACAGCGCTGTTCTTATGGCCAGAGGATACCCCCATGTTGGCAACGGAAACGGAACGTTGGAAACGGAACGAAATGCCCAGTGAAGCACTGGCTGTGCTTACATCATAAAGAGTGTTGCCGGCCTCCTGCATCCTACACAACATTCCGATGCACTTCTTGCTCGGTGGCCACAGCTTTTGCAGCTCACTGCTGCTCTGGGAGTGAACCTCGCCAGTTTGGTCAGGTTTTGAGAGAAGGAGGACAAACTTTCTTGCCCGATGGGGCACAAAAGGACTCTTGGGGCAGCACGGTGATGCCGGTGGTGCTGGGAAGGGACTGTGGAAGTTGTTAGAGGAGAGCTAGTCATGCTTTGCTGGGAAAGATGTAACTTCTTTAGTGCAGCTCCTCACATCTCCTCTCTTCCTGTCTGTTGATCGTGCTGTATTTGTTCCCAACTTGCCTTCCTCACCTCTTCTTCCCTACGATTTCAGGCTTCTTGAGATCAGCAGCTGTTTTCAGGCAGAGCTCCCAAACCTCCAGGACAGATCCCATTTGTCTGAGGAGGAAGAGGGAGCATCTCAGCCTCACCTCCGTCCCTGGAAAGATGATGGAACAGCTCATTCTGGGTGTCATCTCAAGGCAAGTGGAGGAAAAGAAAGCTATCAGAAGTACTCAACATGGGTTCACCAAGGGGAAATCATGCCTGACTAATCTGACAGCCTTCTATGATGGCATGACTGCATGGATAGAAGAGGACAGGGCAGTAGATGTGGTCTACCTTGACTTCAGCAAGGCTTTCGACACGGTCTCACAGAGCATGCTCACAGGGAAGCTTAGGAAGAGATGGTCAGATGCAAGGACATTTGAGCTTGGGGCTCGCTCTAGTCTTACATCCCAAATACCTGGCTTGTTCTTTGCCTCTAGTCTAGCACAGGGGAATCTCTGCACTGGGTTCACCTGGAAAACTTCCTGAGTTTAAACCGCTGGCTGTATTTGAGCAAAAGCTCAGTCACCTACAGCAGGATGAACGTAGTGAATCAGTGAATCAGAGGTGACAGCCCCAGTTTCAATTTTCTGGGTCAGTTCAGACACTCAGTGGGTTGTGTCTCCTTACTCTGTTGGCTGACACCTAAATTATCTACAATTATTCTTATTCTTCCCCTGAAAGCACTTTCTTAGGGGAACCTGCAAATTTGCAGACAGCTTACAACAAAGCAGCTTCTCCTCAGGCCCTGCATCATCAAACATGCAGCTGGCGTATGCGATGGTGAGTGAAGGAATAGAGGATAAGCAGGTGAAGCATATCCAGGGGAAGAAGGCCCTATTGTGGCTTGGCACAGAGGTTGTCCTCAGGGTGGTGCGTGTAATGTAGGCATAAACCACAGTAGTCAGGGTGAATGAGCTCAGCAACACAGCGGAGGAGAGAGCAGCGCTCATGTTCCATAGTAGCTGGTGCCCACGCAGGCTGCTCTCAGCAAAGGATGATGCCACAGAAGAAGCAGTCACTACCTGGGGCACAGAGGGTCTAATGGCAGATGGTGGGGCTGAGCGTGGGTAGAGTTATCATTCCCCAGCAGCTAAAGATGAGGATGGAGCACAACCAGGAGTTTGTAAGGACAGAGCAGTACGAGGGCTTGCAAATGACCCTGCAGCAATCGAAACACATCACAATACACAGGATAAACTCATCTGTGCCCAGGAAGTCAGAGAAGAAGGTCTGGGACTTGTAAGCAGCCACAGAGGCACCTTAATCTGCAACATGGGGCTGCCAAACATGTTAGGGGCAATGACCAAAGTGAACCGACTCTCCAAGAAGGACAAGGTGCTGAGGATGGGGTACATGGGGGTGTGTTATTAGTGGTGGAGCCAAACGATGGCAATGGTGACTGCATTCCCCATGACAGTGAGCAGATCAACCACCAGCAGCGGTGTGAAAAGGAGGATTTTCAACTCTTGAATGACTGAGAAGGTCTTTAGGAAAGATGCAGTCCTGTTGTGAGGATCCATTTTGGTACCCGGTCAGTTGAAGGTGTGACAAGAGTAACCAATATCATGCCTGGTGAAATTCATCTTGTTACATTTGTCAGCCTTCCTTCCCTTTTCTCAGGCTTCCTCTTCCTTCTGGAAATGGGAGAACAGAATTGTGCTCTGTAGGGATTCTGCTTTTCTCTGTGTTTTTACCCAATGACATGAAAGAAATATTGATCCAACCCACTTCTTTTCAGACACAGGGAATGCCTTTCCAGCCTGGCTGGTTTGCATGGGTATTCTGGACTGCCAGCTGGGAACTGGTATTTCTGGCAAAAGCTGTGTGAATTATGTTCCATTTCTAACGGTGGTGTAGCTGGGCATCAAGCCTCTGCCGGTGTGCAACCAGAGCACTTAGGTCATTAATGCCCTGGCTGGTCCAGGGACTCTCCCATCTCATCATGCACATCGACGAGAGGAGAGACTGGTCTGAGACAGTGGATTGACTTGAAACCAAGGGACTGAGCTCAGTCAACCACCTTCAAAATAAACCACCTCCAAGATTAGCCAAAATGAGTCACCTTCAAAATTAACTGGTGGACTTGGGAGTGTCAGGTTAAGAGTTGGACTTGATGATCTTAAGAGCCTTTTCCCACCTAAAGGATTCTAGGATTCTATGATCATTTTGGAAGCGTCTCTTCTACAGACCCCAGAGCCACTGCAATGGTCTCCTTCCAATGTCCCTTTAAGCCTTCTCTTGACTAGGATGCCTACAGCACCATAATCCGTATATTACTTGTAAGACTGAAATTAAGGTTCTCAGTTAAGTTCCTGGTGTTTGTAGTCATGGAAAACTCCTCTTGAGTCTAAAGGAACCAGCAACAAAGCTGTTTGGCAACAAAACAGGAAAAGAGAGCAAAGGGGGAAAAGGCACCGTGTAAGTGTAAACAGGTTTCTAGTCAGCAGGCTGCTCTGATGGAGCCCTGCATGAGCCTGTGCCCTCTTCTCATTAGAGCCTCTTTCCAACTACCTTCTGTGCGGGTGCATTCTCACATGGGAATGCAGTGAACTTCCAGCTGGAACCACGGGCGAGTAGGTGGTCAGTGGCCAGCCCAGCCCACACCACAACAGTAGGCTACGGGGTCTGTGTTCAGCAACCGGAGCAGGGCTGCAAACATCCTGCACTCCCATCCCTGGGTACCTGCCATGGGGAGACCATGAGGATCACGGCCCAGGTGCTGGATAGAATTAGTGCCTAAGGCAGAGCTGGGTCTCCTCCTGGAGAGACTGATGGGCTGGAGAAGGCTGACTGGCTCCCTCCCGCCCACTGGCAGCACAAGACCCACAGGGTCCTGCTGACCACAGGCCTCAATGCTGCAAGAGCTGAGGAACTCCTGGAGGAAGAGTGTGGGGCAAGTGGGCAAAACAGGCTCTAAGTCCTTGTCAGGCCTGGCTCTCCAGGCTGTACCTGCACAGGTTGATCAGGAAATACTTCTTCAGCTGCTGCTGCCATTGTGTGGGCACCAGTGAGAACCCACAGCTTCCTTCAGTCAGGGAAGCAGTCTCTGGAAGCGAGAGGTGCTGTAGAGGAAAAACGTGGCCGAGGTGTCTGGGAGTCCCTCTCAGAACCCAAGTGTGAACGGAAAAATGCTCTTGCTTTTGACAGAAAGGTTCATCTGTAATTGAAGTGTGGCTCAGATCTTAACTAGAGTCAAGGGTGAGTGTGAATTGGAACAGGATGATCTTTAAGGTCCCTTCCAACTCCAACCATTCTGGGATTCTGGGATTCTGGGATTCTGGGATTCTGGGATTCAAATAAACCACTCCTCAACTGTGTGCCAAGTACCTTCTGCCACCAAGGAGGTTCAGCTTCCACAAGGCATAACCATGCAAGAAATCTTTTCCACAGAAAGTAAATTAAAAAGTAACCACAATTCAAGAGTGTGCTACAGACAGAATTAGAGAGATTCCTGGAATACAGACAAGCTTTGAACTCCCTGAAGCTCAAAGCATCTTCTGGATTGTTGAGATGTGTCTAAGTGATCAAAGAGGAAGGGCAGGGGAAATCTAGAGAGCCATCGCCTGTGCTTATGTTCAGATGTGCTGCTGGAAAGGTGACTCCAGACATGGTCTATTTATTATAGAGATGTGGAAATACATTAAAGATGAGGGAGATCAAATGCACAGCCTGATCGAGAGATTACCGACGATGCAAACAGAGTGGAAGGTCAATAGCTCTCCTCTTCCTATTAATGCACACCCTGAAAACTCCTCATTTTTATCTCATGGGAAAACACAGACATGCTATTTAAAGTATTTAAGTTATTTTGTGTTAGTTGATGAGTTGTGCTTGTACACGTGCCAGAATTTCTCAGTTCGGTAGGCAGAGCTCTGCTGTCTGACCATCAGTGCCCAGCGGTACCTCCAGAGGACGCAGTGTCTCTGAAGCACATGCCTGGGACTGACTGGCAGCTCTCACAGAGGACCTGCTGGAGAGCAGAGCCCCTGGGAAACTGCAGCTGCAGCCTGGGCAGAGGGTCCCAGGCCACCCGCACTGGCACCACGCACCCGTGTCCCTCTAACTGCATCCCACCCCCATTTTATCATCTCTTGCCTTTGCAAACAAATGCAGAACAATAAAATCCCCCAGAGATCAGTATATTAAAACAAGTCAAGGCCAAGCAAGGAGGATAACACCACCAAAATGTTTGAAGCTTCAAGTTGCAAGAGGACATCATCCCAAGCACAAACAGAGGCTGGGCAGAGAATGGATTGAGAGCAGCCCAGAAAAGAACAGGTTGCCCAGAGGAGTTTTGGAGGCTCCATCCCTGGAGGTGTTCAAGACCAGGTTGGATGGGGCTTTGAGCAGATGAAGTGTGACACCTACAAACACCCATTTCTCGTGGAGGATGCTGTCGAGAGCACCACCGGTTATTCTTTGGTCACCGTCCTGCCAGAACTGAGCCATCTCCTTCCCTCTAACGCTACCAGGGGTGAAGGCGGTCAAGAAGAGAAGGGAGAGACTCCAAAAGCCCAAAAAGCTGCTGTGAAAATGAGGAATTTTTGGCCCCTAGTATCCCAGGGGTGACTGGGGAAGAAAAGTGTTAGAGAAACCTTTGTCCTCTGTCTCCGAGTTCATCTCTGTGTCTCCCCAGGGCTTCCACCCGAGAGATGCTCCCTCTTCCTCCTTGGCCAAATGGGATCTGTCCTGGAGGTTTGGGAGCTCCGACTGAAAACGGCTGCTGATGTTTAGGTGCCTGTAATCGTAAGGAAGAGGAGGTGAGGAAGGCAAGTTGGGAACAGATATAGCACGATCAGCAGACACTTAGGAAGAGGGGAGATGTGAGGAGCTGCACTAAAGAAGTTACGTCTTTCCCAGCAAAGCATGACTAGCTGTCCTCTAACAACTTCCACAGTCCCTTCCCAGCACCACCAGCGTCTCCGTGCTGCCCCGAGAGTCCTTTTGCACCCCATCAGGCAAGAAAGTTTGTCCTTCTTCTCCCAAAACCTGACCAAACTGGCGAGGTTCACTCCCAGAGCAGCAGTGAGCTGCAAGAGCTGTGGCCACCGAGCCGGAATGTTGTGTAGAATGCGGGAGGCCGGCAACGCTCTTTATGATGTAAGCACAGCCAGTGCTTCACTGGGCATTTCATTGCGTTTCTGGCCAACATGGGGGTATCCTCTGGCCATAACAACCGCGTTGTTGACTTCAGCAGAATTGGCCAAGTGATAGGGAGAAAGTCAATGTCAACTGCGAGGGCCTGCACAGCCCAGGCGCTGCACCAACCTCCCACCGACTCACCAGCTGTGGTTCCCTCATTCCCCATTTGCCCAGCGTTTGCTCTTATTCTGACTGCTGGGCCACAACTCATGGCTGAATGCAGATTTTAGTGCTATACTTCATCAGACAACACCCAAAGTCCCCAGGTGTTCTGCCTGAAAGATAGAAAAAAATGTTCAAGATAAAAATCATTCTGCTGACACCGTCCTTTAGCCTTCCTTGCCATCCTCATCCTCGCACACCACTAACTATTCCCTTGGGATTTCCAGGCTCCCCCAAATCCCCCAGAGTTAGAGAATTTCTCTGCGCATGAGCAATTCCCCATCCTGAGGCCTACCGGTCCCCTGGGCCCGACGCATGAGACCCCTCAGGACAGGGCCAGACCTACATGCAAGCATGACATCAACTAATAACCAAAATGCACTTCATAAACCCCAAACTTGGGAGATACTTAGTCCCCAAACCAGCCACAGCACATTGCTCGGTGAGGCGAGCTGCCACAACTACTCTCAGTGAACATCTCTTGGCTGTGAGCTCCAGAGACCCATCTCTAATAGCGAGAAGTTTGTTTGGGTGGACTCTTAATCTCCCTTCCCTCCCACAGGCAACAAAAAACCAATTATTTCCACTCGAGAGAGTGGTTCCCATTCTGAAGCTTTGGATTATTCCTGATCTGTGCATGAGCCCTGATATCCATCATCGAATTTAAAGTTAACCATGGATCCATAGGTAATGAAGCTTTACGTACTGGCTCTGTCACTAAGGATGATTGTAGATAGTCACTGAGTAGTTGCTAAGGAGAGGATCATGGGGAATTGTTCAAAGGAACTGAGAACTTATCAATGTGCATGATGACATTGTTGAGTGTTTATGGATAAGAACCAAGGGGAAGGCCAATAAGCCAGACATCGTGGTGGGAGTTTGTTATAGACCCCCCAACCAGGATGTAGAGGCCAATGAAATATTCCATAAGCAGCTGCCAGAGGTCTCGCGATCACTTGCCCTTATTCTTGTGGGGGACTACAACTTCCCAGATGTCTGCTGGAAATATAACGCAGCAGAGAGGGAACAGTCCCGGCGGTTCCTGGAGTGTGTGGAAGACAACTTCCTAACACAGCTGGTGAGGAAGCCAACTAGGGGAAGTGCCCTACTGGAACTGCAGCTTGTTAACAGAGAAGGTCTTGTAGGGGATGTAAAGATCAGGGGTCGTCTTGGGCAGAGTGACCATGAAATGATAGAATTTTCAATTCTTGATGAAGCAAGGCGGGGAGTCAGCAGAACTGCCACCTTAGATTTCCGAAGGGCAGACTTTGGCCTGCTTAGGAGCATGGTTGAGAGTGTGCCTTGGGGGACAGTCCTGAAGGGCAAAGGTGCCCAGGAAGGCTGGCCTTACTTCAAGGAGGAACTCTTACAAGCTCAGGAGAAGGCCATCCCCATGTCTCGAAAAACGAGCTGACGGGGAAGAAGACCAGCCTGGCTAAAGAGAGAGCTTTGGCTGGATCGCAAGAAAAAAAAAGAAAGTTTATCATCCTTGGAAAAGGGGGGTTGTCTACTTATGAAAAATACCAAGATGTAGTGAAGCTCTGCAGGGCGAAAATTAGAAGGGCCAAAGCTCGAGCAGAACTCATCTTGCCCACCACGGTTAAAGATAACAAGAAGAGGTTCTTTCAGTGTATCAATAGAAAAAGGAAGAGTGGGGAAAAGGTAGGCCCAGTAACAAATGAGATGGGCGCCCTAATGGTGGAAGACACAGAGGAGGCAGAGCTACTGAATGCCTTCTTTTCTTCAGTCTTCATTGCTAAAGCTGTCCCTCATGAATACCAGGCTCTGGCAGCAAGGGGGAAGGTCTTGAGAGAGGAAGAGTTATCCACAGTAGAGGAAGATCAGGTTAGAGACCACTTGGCCAAGCTGGACATCCACAAGTCCATGGGCCCTGACAAGATGCACCCGCGAGTTCTGAGAGAGCTGGCAGATGTTATTGCTTGGCCACTCTCCATCATCTTTGAAAGGTCCTGGAGAACAGGAGAGGTGCCTGAGGACTGGAGGAAGGCCAATATCACTCCAGACTTCATAAAGGGCAAGAAGGAGGATGCAGGGAACTACAGACCAGTTAGTCTCACCTCTGTCCCTGGGAAGGTAATGGAGCGACTCATTCTGGATGTCATATCCAAGCACGTTCAGGAGCAGGAAGTTATTGGAAGTGGTCAACATGGATTTACCAAGGGTAAATCATTCTTGACCAATCTCATCGCTTTCTGTCGTGGTTTTGCCTCAGAGGGCAACAAAGAACCACGTGCCGCTCGCTCGGGCCTTCCCAATACAGGAAGAATCAGAAGAAAAAGGCAAAGACTCTGGGGTTGAGACAAGGGCAGTTTAACAGAACAGCAAAGGGAACAAGCAAAACAACAACAATAACACGGACAGAGGAATACACAAACGCGGTTACGAAACCGCCGCTCACCGACCGGACCCGGGACGCCTCAGCCTGCTCCAAGAGAGCCACTTCCTGCCCCCTCCCCCTGGCATTTCAAGGTCGGCATGGATCATGTGGTATGGAATACCAGAGAAAATTAACCCTATCCCCGCCAGAACCAGGACATTATCCACTCCTTATTCCATACCATCTATGCCATGCCCAGATCTTACAGGTCACAATGAATTGCCACCCCTTTTCCTGTCATATATATATATATACATACATATTCATACGAAATAATGCCCTTAGTTTATGGGCCATCCCTCCAAAGCATCCACTGAGTTCTTTTAATCCATGGCCTTGGGCTCCATCTGTTAGAACAGTCTCTCATGGCAGGTGAGATGCTGTGTGGTGCTGGACTGTTGCATCCTGTATTTTTCGGAGGTTGTGACTGGTGCACCCGGTGTGGCTCACTCCATGGGTTGAAGATGTAGACCTTGAGGAAGTTGCTCGGGGCCAGCTGCTGAGGTCAGTTCTGATCCCATCACCCCTGTGCCTTACTCGTAATACAATTGATAGCAATTATAGTAATGAGGACATACAGTGACAGTGCTACTTAGCAACTAACAACACACAATTTGATTCATTGGCTATTCTCACCCAAAATCAGATCCCCGTGAGGTACACATCGGACTTCCCCATCCTTCCGCATCACTCACCAAGTCCATCCAGGTCCTTGGGCAAAAGCAATCCCACGGATGGGTTTGCCTTTGCCTGAGGCGGGACTAACCCAGACTGTCTTCCCTACCATATTGCTCATGTGCACTACGGGGACTTTATCCCCTTCTACAGTACGTAGAAGTTTTGATTGGGCAGGGCCAGCCCGATTGGTAGATCCCCTGGTGTTAACTAGCCAGGTAGCTTTTGCTAGGTGTGTATCCCAATGTTTTAAAGTCCCACCACCCATTGCTCTCAGTGTAGTTTTTAACAATCCATTGTATCGTTCAATCTTCCCAGAGGCTGGTGCGTGACAGGGGATGTGATATACCCACTCAATGCCATGCTCTTTGGCCCAGGCATCTATGAGGCTGTTTCAGAAATGAGTCCCGTTGTCTGACTCAATTCTCTCTGGGGTACTGTGTCGCCACAGGACTTGCTTTTCAAGGCCCAGGATAGTGTTCCGGGCAGTGGCATGGGGCACAGGGTATGTTTCCAGCCATCCAGTGGTTGCTTCCACCATTGTGAGCACATAGCGCTTGCCTTGACGGCTTTGTGGCAGTGTGATATAATCAATCTGCCAGGCCTCCCCAGATTTGTATTTCAGCCATCGTCCTCCATACCAGAGAGGCTTCAAATGCTTGGCTTGCTTGATTGCAGCGCATGTCTCACATTCATGGATGACCTGTGCAATAGTGTCCATGGTCAAGTCCACCCCTCGGTCACGAGCCCATCTATATGTCGCATCTCTTCCTTGATGGCCTGAGGAGTCATGGGCCCACCGAGCTATGAAGAGTTCGCCCTTATGTTGCCAGTCCAGATCCACCTGAGCCACTTCAATCCTAGTAGCCCTATCCACCTGCTGGTTGTTCTGATGTTCCTCCGTGGCCCGATTCTTCGGTACATGGGCATCTACATGGCGT
Source organism: Sterna hirundo (assembly GCA_009819605.1). Lineage (NCBI taxonomy): Eukaryota > Metazoa > Chordata > Aves > Charadriiformes > Laridae > Sterna > Sterna hirundo. The sequence goes on along the minus strand of WNMW01000091.1, from coordinate 46,768 downwards.
ACTTTCACAACCAGATTCTCTATCCGGGCAGCAATATCTTGCCATAGGTCAGCAGCCCAGATGGGTTTGCCTCTGCGCTGCCAGTTGCCCTGCTTCCACTGCTGTAACCACCCCCACAGGGCATTTGCCACCATCCATGAGTCAGTGTAGAGATAAAGTACTGGCCATTTTTCTTGCTCAGCAATGTCCAAGGCCAGCTGAATGGCTTTCACCTCTGCAAAGTGACTCGATTCACCTTGTCCTTCCCTGGCTTCTGCAACTTGTCGTGTAGGACTCCACACAGCAGCTTTCCACTTTCCATGCTTTCCCACAATCCGGCAGGACCCATCGGTGAACAGGGCATATTTCTTCTCATTTTCTCGCAGTTTATTATATGGTGGGGCCTCTTCCGCACGCGTCACCTCCTCCTCTGGTGACATTCCGAAATCCTTGCCTTCTGGCCAGTCCATGATCACTTCCAGAGTTCCTGGGCAACTGGGGTTTCCCATTCGAGTTCGCTGTGTGATCAATGCAATCCACTTACTCCACGTAGCATCAGTTGCATGATGTGTGGTGGGGACCCTTTCTTTGCACATCCAGCCCAGCACCGGCAGTCGAGGTGCTGAGAGGAGCTGTGCTTCTGTGCCAACCACTTCTGAAAGCAGCTCGAACCCCTTCATATGCTGCTAATATCTCTTTTTCTGTTGGAGTGTAATGGGCTTCAGATCCTCTGTATCCCCGACTCCAAAACCCTAGGGGTCGACCTCGAGTCTCTCCTGGTGCTTTCTGCCAGAGGCTCCAGGTAGGGCCATTCTCCCCGGCTGCGGTGTAGAGCACATTTTTAACATCTTGTCCTGCCCGGACTGGCCCCAGGGCCACTGCATGGACTATTTCCTGTTTGATTTCTTCAAAAGTTTGTCGTTGCTCAGGACCCCATTTAAAGTCATTCTTCTTCCAGGTTACTTGATACAGAGGGCTTACGATTAGACTGTAATCTGGGATATGCATTCTCCAAAAACCCACAATGCCTAAAAAAGCTTGTGTTTCCTTTTTACTAGTTAGTGGAGACATAGCTGCGATTTTGTTGATCACATCCATTGGAATCTGACCGCGTCCATCTTGCCATTTTATTCCTAAAAACTGGATCTCCTGCGCAGGTCCCTTGACCTTACTTCGTTTTATGGCAAAACCAGCTTTCAGAAGGATTTGGACTATTTTACTCCCTTTCTCAAAAACTTCTTCTGCTGTGTTTCCCCATATAATGATGCCATCAATGTATTGCAGATGTTCTGGAGCCTCACCCTGTTCCAGTGCAGTCTGGACCAGTCCATGGCAAATGGTGGGGCTGTGTTTCCACCCCTGGGGCAATCGATTCCAGGTGTACTGGATGCCCCTCCAAGTGAAAGCAAACTGTGGCCTGCACTCTGCTGCCAAAGGGACTGAGAAGAATGTATTCGCTGTATCAATTGTGGCGTACCACTTGGCTGCCTTGGACTCCAGTTCGTACTGGAGTTCTAGCATGTCCGGCACAGCAGCGCTCAGCGGTGGCGTGACTTCATTCAGGCCACGATAGTCTACAGTTAGCCTCCACTCTCCATTAGATTTTCGCACCGGCCATATGGGACTGTTAAAGGGTGAGCGAGTCTTGCTGATCACTCCTTGAACCTCTAGTTGACGAATCAGCTCATGGATGGGAATCAGAGAGTCTCGGTTAGTGCGATATTGCCGCCGATGCACCGTTGTGGTAGCAATCGGCACCTGTTGTTCTTGGACCCTCAACAAGCCCACAACAGAAGGGTCCTCCGAGAGACCAGGCAAGGTAGACAACTGTTTAACTTCCTCCGTCTCCAAGGCAGCTATGCCAAAGGCCCAACGGTACCCTTTTGGGTCCTTAAAATACCCTCTCCTGAGGTAATCTATACCAAGGATGCATGGAGCCTCTGGGCCAGTCACAATGGGATGTTTTTGCCACTCATTCCCAGTTAGGCTCACTTCCGCCTCCAGTACAGTCAACTCTTGGGATCCCCCTGTCACCCCAGAAATACAAATGGGTTCTGCCCCTCTAGAGCTTGATGGTATTAAAGTACACTGTGCACCCGTGTCCACTACAGCCTTATACTCCTGTGGGTCTGATGTGCCAGGCCATCGAATCCACACCGTCCAATAAACCCGGTTGTCCCTTTCCTCCACCTGGCCGGAGGCAGGGCCCCTCTAATACTGCTCATAGTATCCATTACTCACTTCTTGCATAAACGACTTGGAAGTTCCTTCAAGTGGATCAGAATCAAGATCAGGCCTTCTGCTCTGCCTGGGGAACTGCTCACTGGAAACTGGGGCGGCACTTTTCCTGGAGGGATCCCCTTTTGTGGTTGTCCTTCCTTGCAACTCCTGTACCCGTGTCCTGCAGGATCGAAGTAGGTCGTCCATCCCACTTCCTCATGTCCTTCCCCTGTGGTCACGCAGGTAGAACCACAGGGTGCCTCAGTGGTGTGTACCCTTTGTACTCTCTCTCTTGAGTGGGGAAATGCCTGCTTCTAATAGCTGAGATGCTGGCCCGTACAGGTGGAGAGTAGGACATATTCTCTTCAAGTTGCTGGACCTTCCGTGACAGTTTCTCCACAGCTGAGACAAGGGGGGAAGAGAGACTTTCTTCATATCGCCGGAGCCGGCCAGCCACCTCATCCACCGTTGGTCCCTCTTCACCTTTCCATTCCATTACTGCCAATGAGTTGGCATACTGACGACTGGTGCGCTCCGTACAAACTTCCGCCACATGGGCCTTGTGCATTGCACCTCATCAGGGTCTGTGGGTAAGTCTGCATTGTCCAAGTCGTAATAAATCATCTCCCGCACAGCTCATTCTCTCAGGTACTGGATACCTTTTTCCATGGTAGTCCACTTGCTTGGTTGACATACAACATCTTCACTGAAGGGGTACCTCTCCCTCACGCCTGACAGGAGTCGTTTCCAGAGGCTGAGGGCTTGGGTCTTCTTCCCAATTGCCTTGTCAATGCCGCCTTCCCTGGACAGGGATCCCAGCTGCCTGGCCTCCCTACCCTCTACTTCCAGGCTACTGGCCCCGTTATCCCAGCACCGGAGCAGCCAGGTAACAATGTGCTCACCTGAAAGTCGGCTAAAATCTTTTCGCATATCCCGCAGCTCACTCAAGGATAGGGATCGAGTAATTATCTCGGGCTCTGCCTCTTCCTCCTGCTCTCGTGATGACCCTGGTTCATCATCATCTTTTACTAAGCGAACTGATTTCTTCGTGTATCACGGAATCACGGAATCACGGAATCTTCAGAGTTGGAAGGGACCTCTAGAGATCATCTAGTCCCACTCCCCTGCTAAAGCAGGATTTCCTAGAGCACATCCCTCAGGACTGCATCCAGGCGGGTCTTGAAAATCTCCAGAGAAGGGGACTCCACATCCTCCCTGGGCAGCCTGTTCCAGTGCTCTGTCACCCTCACAGTAAAGAAGTTTTTCCGCGTGTTTGAACGGAACTTCCTATGTTCTAACTTGTGCCCATTGCCCCTCGTCCTGTCACTGGGAACCATTGAAAAGAGCCTGGCTCCATCCTCCTTAAGCCCACCCTTTAGATACTTATAAACATTAATCAGGTCCCCCCTTAACCTTCTCTTCTCCAGGCTAAAGAGTCCCAGCTCTTTCAGCCTTTCCTCGTAAGGGAGATGCTCCAATCCCATAATCATCCTAGTTGCCCTTCGCTGGACTGTCTCCAGCAGTTCCCTGTCCCTCTTGAACTGGGGAGCCCAAAACTGGATGCAGTATTCCAGTTGTGGCCTCACCAGTGCCGAGTAGAGGGGGAGAATGACCTCCCTCGACCTACTGGCCACACTCTTCCCTATGCAGCCCAGGATCCCCGTTGGCCTTCTTGGCAACAAGAGCACACTGCTGGCTCATGGATAATTTGCTGTCTACTAGGACCCCCATGGTCCTTCTCCTCAGAAGCTGCTTCCCAGCAGGTCCACCCCTAACCTATACTGGTGCTTAGCATTCTTCCTCCCCAGGTGCAGGACCTTGCACTTGCCTTTGTTGAACCTCATTAGGTTCATTCTCTGCCCAGCTCTCCAGCCTGTCCAGGTCACGCTGGATGGCAGCACGGCCCTCTGGGGTGTCGGCCACCCCTCCCAGTTTGGTATCATCAGCAAACTTGCTGAGGATACACTCTAGTCCCCTCATCTAGGTCATTAATGAATATATTGAACAAAATCGGACCAAGTATTGACCCCTGGGGGAACACCACTGGTCACAGGCCTCCAACTAGACTCTGTGCCACTGATCACAACCCTCTGAGTTCTGTCACTCAGCCAGCTCTCGATCCACCTTGCTGTCACCTCATCTAACCCATACTCCCTCAGCTTCCTAATGAGGATGTTATGGGAGACAGTGTCAAAAGCCTTGCTGAAGTCAAGGTAGATGACATCTACGGCTCTCCCCTCATCCAGCCAACCCGTTATAACGTCATAGAAAGCTATCAGATTGGTCAGGCATGATTTACCCTTGGTAAATCCATGCTGACCGCTTCCAATAACTTCCTGTTCCTTTACGTGTTTGGAGACGACATCCAGAATGAGTCGCTCCATCACCTTCCCAGGGACAGAGGTGAGACTAACTGGTCTGTAGTTCCCCGGGTCCTCCTTCCTGCCTTTTTTGAAGATTGGAGTGATGTCAGCCTTCCTCCAGTCCTCAGGCACCTCTCCTGTTCCCCATGACCTTGCAAAGACGATGGAGAGTGGTCTAGCGATAACATCTGCCAGCTCTCTCAGCACTCGCGGGTGCATCCCGTCAGGGCCCATGGACTTGTGAATGTCCAGCTTGGCCAAGTGGTCTCTGACCCGGTCCTCCTCAACTGAGGGAAAGTCTTCCTCTCTCCCGACCTTCTCCCTTGCCTCCAGGGTATGGGATTCGTGAGGGACAGCTTTAGCAGTGAAGACCGAAGCAAAGAAGGCATTCAGTAACTCTGCCTTCTCTGTGTCTTCCACCACTAGGGCACCCGTCTCGTTCATCAGTGGGCCTATATTTTCCCTAGTCTTCCTTTTACTGTTGATATACTGGAAAAATCTCTTTTTATTATCTCTAACTGCAGTGGCCAAGCTGAGTTCTGATTGAGCTTTGGCCCTTCTAATTTTCCCCCTACATAGCTTTGTTATATCTTGATAATCCTCATAAGTTCCTAAGCCCCTTTTCCAGAGAATGTAAGCTTTTCTTTTTTTCCTGAGGTCCAGCCAAAGCTCTCTGTTTAGCCAGGCTGGCCTTCTTCCCCTTCGGCTCATTTTTCGAGACATGGGGATGGCCTTCTCCTGTGCTTCTAAGAGCACCTGCTTGAAGTACAACCAGCCTTCCTGGGCACCTTTGCTCTTCAAAACTGCTTCCCAAGGGACACTCTCAACCATGCTCCTAAACAGGTTAAAGTCTGCCCTTCGGAAATCCAAGGTGGCAGTTCTGCTGGCTCCCCGCCTTGCTTCACCAAGAATTGAAAATTCTATCATTTCATGGTCACTCTGCCCAAGACGACCTTCAACCTTTACATCCCCCACAAGACCTTCTCTGTTAACAAACAGCAGGTCCAGTAGGGCACTTCCCCTAGTTGGTTCCTTCACCAGTTGTGTTAGGAAGTTGTCTTCCACACACTCCAGGAACCGTCGGGACTGTTCCCTCTCTGCTGTGTAGTATTTCCAGCAGACATCTGGGAAGTTGAAATCCCCCACAAGAACAAGGGCAGATGATCGCGAGACCTCTGTCAGCCACTTATAGAATACTTCATCAGTTTCTACATCCTAATTAGGGGGTCTATAACAAACTCCCATCATGACGTCTGCCTTGTTGGCCTTCCCCTTAATCCTTACCCATACACACTCAACACTGTCATTCACACTGTTGAGTTCCAGACATTCAAAACCGCCCCTAACATAGAGGGCCACCCCACCACCTCTCCTTCCTTGCCTATCCCTTCTGAAAAGTTGGTAGCCATCGATTACAGCACTCCACTTGTGTGTGTCTTCCCACCACGTTTCCATGATAGCAACCACATCCTAGTGTGGTTGTGTACTTCCTCTTCTGTATGGGGGCAACTGATACTTGCACGGGTTGATTCCCTGGTTCAGCGGCAGTGGCTGCCACGGGGGTTGGAGTAGCTGCAGGGGCTGCCGCAGGGGTTGCAGTAGCTGCAGTGGCTGCCGCAGGAATTGCAGTAGCTGCAGTGGTTGCCGCAGGGGTTGCAGTAACCGCAGTGTCTGCCGGTCTAGTTTCCATCTCTTCCCCTTGAGGGTACTGCATAATACTGAGCAGTGCCTGGTAGATACTGGCCAGGGCCCAGCACAGAGTCCTGTAGTTGTTACTAGCCAGGTGTGCGACCGTTGCCCTGTGGCACCTTCCCTGGGGTGTCCTGCACACACAAGACCTGAGAAGAACCTGCTCTGCTGGTCCTTCATGTCTTTCCCAGGAGCCCTGGCTGAGCAAGGGAGCTGCTGCTTATCCCCACCCTGCACACATTACACAATTAAGATCTACACTGGTTGTGGTATTTTTGGGGAACTCTCCTGGGCATGTTCTTGACAGCAACTTTGGGAGACAATCTTTCAAAGGTCTTTTTGCCTGAAGACCTTCAGGCACTGCCCTGAGGACATTCCCTGCTGTGATGGAGGTGCTGTTAGGGAGGCCAGCTCTGTCAGAGAACTGACCCGTCCCTGCCCCTGCCTGTGCTCACAGGGCTGCCACACCACAGCAGTGGGACAGAGCTGCCAGAGCAATCAGGCCTTCCAACAGCGCAAGGGATCAGAATGGAGAATGTGGAAATGGGAAGAGAGCAGCTCTGAGAAGGCCAAGGCTGGTTCTCCCTCCTCTTCTTCCCTCTCCTCGGTCCTGTTCTTTCCCCTCCACCTCTGCACACAGGCAGCTCCAGAGAGGGCTTCAAAGGAACGATCATGAGCAAACAAGTCGCTGGAAGGTTCTTCATTTTTGGCAAATACACAGAGAGCACGTGGCTTCATTTAATCACTATGTGGGTCTCATTAATATGGATAGATGTGTAAATAGAAAAAGCACAAATAAAAACATTTCTTTGTAGACAACTTTATACAAATTAAATAAAAAAGGAAGAAATCACACAACCAAACACAAACCCCAAACCCAAAATTAACAATGGCTACAGAAGATGGGCTTGGCCGGCAGTGAGTTATATTATGAGAGACTTGCAGAAGACGACACTTTATTGCTTCTGAAAATCATCTGGTCACCAATTTCCACAGGGCATCCTTGAGCTCCTGGTTCCTCATGCTGTAGATGAGGGGGTTCAGGGCTGGAGGCACAACCGAGTACAGCACTGCCACCACCAGATCTAGAACTGGGGAGGAGATGGAGGGGGGCTTCAGATGAGAAAATATGCCAGTGCTGAGCAACAGGGAGACCACGGCCAGGTGAGGGAGGCACGTGGAAAAGGCTTTGTGTCGTCCCTGCTCAGAGGGGATCCTCAGCACGGCCCTGAAGATCTGCACATAGGACAGCACGATGAAAACAAAGCAAACAAAAGCAACCAAGGCACTAACCACAAGAAGCCAAATATCCCTGAGGGAGTCTGAGTCTGAGCAGGAGAGCTTGAGGATCTGGGGGATTTCACAGAAGAACTGGTCCACAGCATTGCCCTGGCAGAGATGGACTGAAAATGTATTGGCCATTTGCAGGAGAGCATAGAGAAACCCACTGCCCCAGGCAGCTGCTGCCATGTGGACACAAGCTCTGCTGCCCAGGAGGGTGCCGTAGTGCAGGGGTTTGCAGATGGCAACATAGCGGTCATAGGACATGACAGTGAGAAGAAAATACTCTGCTGACATCAAGAAGAAAAAAAAAAAGGCCTGTGCAGCACATCCTGCATAGGAGATGGCCCTGGTGTCCCACAGGGAATTGGCCATGGCTTTTGGGACAGTGGTGGAGATGGAGCCCAGGTCAAGAACAGAGAGGCTGAGGAGGAAGAAGTACATGGGGGTGTGGAGGCGGTGGTCACAGGCGATGGCAGTGATGATGAGGCCGTTGGCCAGGAGGGCAGCCAGGTAGATGCCCAGGAAGAGCCCGAAGTGCAAGAGCTGCAGCTCCCGTGTGTCTGCGAATGCCAGGAGGAGGAACTGGCTGATGGAGCTGCTGTTGGACATCTGCTGCCTCTGGGCTGGGGGGCTGTCCAAGAGGGAGAAGACAGTGACAAGTTAGAAGAGACTCGTCTGAGCAAAACCTGATGCCTTTTCCATAGAAATCCTACTGAACCCTCCTCTCCTCTGGAAGAGGAAGACCTTGGTAGGTCCCTTTCATGAGCTCTGGTTGGTGCTGGCTGAGGGTGCCCCAGGGAGCAGGGGGGCTCTGCTGTGTGTTCTGGAGGAGTCAGTCCTGCGCTACAGCAGTGGGTAAATAAGAACTTGGGGTGATCTCAGATTAAATCCATTTGTGACACCAAAGATCTTGTCAGCATCGATCACTCCCAATTCACCCGACCACGGAGCAAAGTTGAGGGGATTTTGTTTTGCGTATTTTGTTCTAGTTGCCCCACCAAACCTGAGGAGTGTTTTTGGCACTGCCATTTCTGCTGCAGCTCAAGGGCAATCTTGTGGGTGCTGAGAGGCAAAGAGACAGTGTCTTTTGGCAGACTGAGGACAGCCCCTCTGTCCATCAACCCTGGTCTCAGCTGCCCTGTGCCGGCAGCACTTTGAGCTGGGGGACGACTGCCCACAGACGTTCCACAGAGAAGGAACTGGGCACTGCAGGGAGCAGAGGAATCCAGTTTCCAAGTGCAGATCTCCAAACTCCTCGCACTGTCTCATCGTACCTGAGGAGGATCTCAGCTCTGCCCTCCCAGCCAGGGGACTCAGTGGGCTCATCGCAGCTGCCTGTGCATAGCCACCCAGCAGCATTGCCATGGCCTTATCCCTGAGGTGTCTTCTCCATGGGGCTCCTTGATAACACAGGGATGCAACAGGAGAGCCGTGCCCTTGTGGAGGGCAGCCTGCCACCCAGCAGGACTCTGCAGGGAAAGAAGCAAATGCCTTGAAAGTGTGCTGAAGTGAGAGTCATCTCATTTGTTTCACTGGGAGCATCGGGATCGGGAGGGGATTGCCACACTGTACTCCCATGCACAAATCTCTATGGCAAGACCCCCAGGTTTGGTCTCTGAAGTGCATTTGAGTCCCACCGCCCCATCCCAGTCCAGTGATAAGAACAAGAGTAGCAAGGATGGGAGGGGGAAAATAGACACATGCCACAGTGCTGCTGCCAATGGAGGTGGGACAGGGACAGACAGCAGGTTAATTGATAATTTCTCCTCTTCCAGGGTAAGGCCACTGAGGAGACTGAGTCCCCATGGCTCTAAGTGCAGAGGCTATGCTACGTGGGAGAAAAGACCAAGGGTTTTCTGCAGGAAAGGCTTCTGCACTGCAGGGGATGGCAGGGAGGTGCCTGAATCCCCCCTGCCGTGGCGTTTCTGAGAGCAGCTCCCTCTCCTTCCCTGACCATGTCTCTGCTGCCTGGAGCTGCCCCTGCCAGGAGCTGCTTCTCTGGGCCCAGGTCTCCTCCCTCTCACTGCTCCCACAGCCCATCCCACCCGCTGGGGGCTCAGCTCTGCCCTGCAGACCCCTCCTGGCACCAGGCCACTGCCCAGGGCCATCTCCCTCTTGGTGGCTCCTAAGGAGGAGATGAGAGAAAGCCTGATGCTGGAAGCAAAGGTGCTGCTGGTGCTGTGTGTAGGGAGAGGAGGGGCTGAAGGCACTTTTTATGAGGTTTCTGGCAGATGTGCTGATCCCTCAGTGGAACAGTGGCAGCTCCTTTCCCTCAGGAGACAGCTGAGAGCACAGACCCTGCAATGTCTTCATCTTCCAGGCAGCCCCTGTCTTGACTTTCCTCTGTAAATGCTGCCTCTGCCAGTGTTCTGGGGGTGATCTGCAGCTGTGGGCAGCCCTGACCCACACAGCACACTCTCTCAAAAGAGCAAAAGGACTCTGCCCTGAGGGGAGTCTCTCATTTTACCCACAGCTTCTCCCCACAGAAGCTCGAGGGGGGAACTCCTTGGGCAGGCTGAGAGCTGAGCCTGGCAAGCAGCAGAGTCCCTGCCCCGGCACACAGACCCCTGGGCTGCAGGGACCCTGCTCTCAAGGACAGCCCTGGGCACCCCTGCCTGCACACCCACCTGTCTTCAAAACCCTGGCACAGTCCCTCGGAGAAGGCAGCCGTCCTTCATTGTCACTGTGACGGTGCAGCAGGGCATCCCTGCTCTGAAGCACGTCCTCCTTCTCCACACCAGAGAAGCCAGGAGAGCCATCCTGACAGCTCCTCTTAGTCAGCCCGAGAACATCCCTCCAGGAGACTCCCCTGCCTTGCCCTCCAGCCAGAGACTTACTGTGTCAACAGGTGTGAAGATTTCCCCAGGAACAAGCTCAGAACTCTCCTCCCACTCCCGACTGCCTTTATCCTCTCTGTGCCTGGCTCCTCTCGGGTGCCTGCAGGCAGTGCCCTCAGCCCTGCTGCGCTTGGCAGAGGAGCTGCTCCTGGGCAGAGCTGTCTCTCTGCAGCGCTGCCCGCTTGCCATGAGCTCCCTCCATGCCAGGAGCCCAGCCCAGCTCAGCAGCAGAGGACCAGCCCAAGGCAGCCCTTTCTCTGCCCCCTCGGGGCTCCCTCCCGGTGTCCCTGGGGCTCCAGGGGAACCTGCTGGGAAACAGGATGAAGTAACCACTGATAGTCCCTCCCTCAGCTGGGCAGAGACCCTTCTTTCCTACAGTTGCATTTCTCAGTTAGACAGATATTGGTCCAAGAATACCTTTTTTGTTTTATCGTTTAATAGGACACCCAGACAATCCTGGGTAAGAATCTGCTTTAACTCTTCTGAGAAACGCGATTCATCTGAGTCTGAGTCAATGGAGGGTCCTCATCCTGGCTTTGTAGTCCTCTGGACTAAAAGAGGAGTTAGCTCCATCCCAGGCACACCACAAACACACAGGAGGTGGGATTCCTCTTGCCTCCATTCAGATGTGCCCAAAATAGGATCCTGCACGTGAGCTCCTTGTCTCAGCTCCCTTGCTAATGAACGTATAGGCTGGGCCAGAGGAATATGTTCAGGTACAGATAACCGGTGATCTATTTGGTGCCAGAGGTGACCAAGATGCATGCTGGTCACTGCAAGCCCTAGCTCTAGTGGAGCAATTCATAGAGACAGGATGACATCTGGGGGCATCTTCTGGGAGGCTGCTGGGAAACTCCTTTGGCCAACTTCAATGACAGAAGGTGCCCACACGTAAGACAAGTGAACCTGTAACTCTTCCTCATGTCCAGGGCAGCCCATAGAGGGATTCAGCTGACCAAATGGAGTCATGTGGCACAGGGACAGCTGAGTCTCTCCCATTCCAGCAGCAGTCTCATGTGCAACCCTTCATTGCCCAACCTAACTCAGGCCAGCTGAATCTTACTGTAATTGACACATTCAGGCCTGTGGTGCTAGGGGAGGTGCCAGGGCTCTCCAGCACAACTGCCTGCAGCTGACATGGACAGCACAGGTCCTGTACAGGAACCCCGTCCCCATCCAGACTAGCTGTGGGACAGGCATCCCCCAGGGCGTCTCAGACAGAGGTGCTGCCTTTGGGCCACTGACTGAATCCCACCACTGCAGTGACGCAGGGGCTGTCCCTTCTCTTTATGGCAGATGCCGGGCAGGGCATGAATACCCCAGGCACATCACACCAGGGTCTCCACACGTGTTCCTCCACTCTCACACTCTCCTGGTTCTTCTCTCCTCCAGTGTCTAACCATTCCCTTGATGATACAATCATGGATCAGGCCAATGATCTTCACAGTGGGCCTAAATCACAGGATGTTCACACCATGGACATTGCCAACATCATCTCTTCCTTCCTGAGATCAGCTTCACCTCCAGCACAGGCCCTCAGGGCTGCAGAGACACAACAGGCAGCAAAGCCCTCTCCTGCTCAGACTGACTGCTGAGCTCTGTTTCTCTCTGGCCCTTCAGGAAAGCAGGGTTATATCTCTTTGAGTGGACCTAATTTCTTCTTCACATGACTAGTCTGCCATCCACTCCAGCTCTGAAGCAAAGCCTTTGCACACTTGAGGTCTTGGGGCAGGTTTCCCTTTGGCAAATCTACTCTCAGCCCAAATGTGCCACAGCTGAGGTGCTGCAGCCCAGACATGGGGAAACAGGAAAGTGATGGGGAAACTCCATAGAAAAAAAGAAAACATGCAAGAGGTGGATGCAAGGATTAAAATAAAAAGGAGGAATTCAGAAGTACAGTTGGATTTAGAAAGGCAGAACTCACGCAGAGCTAGAACACGTGCAAAGGAGTTCAAGGGAACAAGGATGAGACGTTCCTCCTTCAGGAACAGTTAAAGAAGAAACAAAGATCTTGTGTGGCCACTGTTGAATTTGCTAAATGTAGCTGTGGGTAGGTGTGAGGTACTCTTGGCCTCAGTCTTCACCAGCAAGGTGAAGAACACCACGTGAAATCCAGCAGTGATTGGTCAGTACTTGGTAGGCCATTGGACAAGTTGGGATGAATCCAAGGATGTTGAGAGGTCAGGCTGATGTCAGAGCAGGGCTGCTCTGATCCGTTTTGGAAGGCCATCATGACTGGAGAAAGGAAAGAGTGACCCTTGCATACATCTTCTCAAAAGAGCCAAGGCCTGAACAGAGGAATGACAGGCTGCAGGGACAGAGGCCAGGGGCTGCGTGGCTGGGCAGCAGCTCTGTGGAAATGGCCCGGGGGATCCTTCAGTTTTATTAGGCAAAAGACAAGCCAGGATCAAGGGCGTCCAACAGCATCCAGGGCTGTATGAGCAGGAGCACAGCCAGGAGAAGTGATTCTCCTGCTCTGCTCAGCACCTTTTACACCACACCCTGCCCAGGGACAGTGAGACAAGGGCAAACAGGAACCAGCTCACTGGAGGGAGGGCCACTAAGGTGGTAATGCTTCCATTATCCCTCAAGTGTTTGTGTGATTTCCCTAAGAATATCAGTGACTACTACAGCAACAGAAGCATTCATCTGCCGAAATATAAATGTCTGCACTGGAGCAGTCCACATCTGTGGTAGCCCCTCTGGCCAATGCCAATGGAATGAGTAATTGCAACATAGAGCATGGCACCCAGTCCACAAGGATCTGAAGTGGTTCAGATGAAGGGTGGTCTTGCAAAGGTCATCCTTTGTGTCCCCAGGTGGCATGGACACTGCTGCCTTCTCTGGAGAGTGGCAGAGGCTGGATCCCCTTCTCAGGACAGATTCCTCGCCAGGAAGCCACAGGCAGGGGGGAGCTCACCTGGTTCTTCCTGGCACTTCACTCGGCATCCGTTTGGATATATTTGATGCTTTTCTGCTACTCCTCTTTCTGCAGAGATGGTCATAAAAAGCCAACCATTCCCAAAGAGATGGTCAAAAAGGCCCTGTTATGTCCCGGAAAGCTCACCATGCGCTCTGGAGATCATGAGGAACATCATAAAAAACACCTGGATATCCAAAATGCTCAAGGCCTCTTCTGAAGACTGAGTGGCTGTGAGCAGCAGTGACTGGCCGTGTGGGAGAGAGAATTGGGGGATGTCAGTGAGAAACAAGGGGACAGCCGGTGGCTTTAGTGAATCCTTAAAACAATGTCTAAAACCAGCAATGGAAAAGGGCTGATGTCTGTGGGTGGAGGTTGAGGAAGAGGATTGTTCTGGGATTTGCCCCTGAGGATTTGCCCCTGAGGATTTGCCCCTCCTGTGCAAACCAGGGATGAGAACGGCTGTTTCCAGCTTGTGTGCATGCCTCAACCTAGCAAATGGGGAATGCCCACTGCTTGGGGTAGCTCTGCCCAATGAGCCCACCTTGCTTGCACAGGGAGAGAGCAGTGTAGGTGCAGCAGTGAGTGCCTTAAAGGCAGAAAGAAGAAAGAAAATATCAGGGGGTGTCATGCAAAAGTGAGCTAAGTTGAGTTTTGATTCTGAGGCAGAAGAAGAAGGAGGATGTGCTGTTTGGTGCTGGGATGTGGAGCTACATAGAGGATTCCAGCAACTCTGGGTCTTGGAAACCTTGTGCAATAAGTGAGCATTAGCAAGGCTTTGGAAGACATGGGATGGGTTGTGGGGATCTCAGAGGCATTGGCAAATCCTCAGAAACCCACAGCTTGGTGTTGGAAGCAAGGAAGCAGACACAGGCACCGGACAGTGTAGCTGTGGTGGGGATGGCCAAGGGCCTTGGTGGGGCTTTGACACCCCAACAGAATGGAGATCCTTGTCTGCTCAGCTGTGGCTTCTGTCTCTTCCACTGAGCTCTATGAGTGGACACCAAGTCCTTACAGCTCCAGCTCCTTGTTGCCTCTTCACCCACCCTCCACCGAGCCTGGGGGGTGTCCTACTGCTGACCTGCACCTGGCACCTCATCACTCCCACATCACCCAAACAGAGCCCAGAGCATCTCAAGAGGCAATGGATATCCCTCCCCAGGGGATGGGTGTCCAGGCTTGGCCATCCTGTTTGGTGAAGCACATCAAGGCCTTTCACAGTGATCACCACATTTAAATTTCTTCCCGGACCAAGTGTCTCTGACTTCCTGCTTCACCAGACCACAGAGACAAGAACTTTCTCTGCTCATTGCCTACATTGTCTTTTTAGTGATGGACTTCAGCAGGGTCTGATAACACCCTCAGAAACCTGGAGGTTTGCTGCTTTTACTTCTCTAGAGGCTTGGTCAATCTTTCAGGATGTGCAGTTCAGGAACTCGGCACCGGAGGGCTCATCACCACACAAAACACAAGAGGGAGCCACGACTGGGCTTAAGTTTCCTTTAGTCTTCAATCCTTCTATGGCTCATTAGAGAGATTTCAGGAGTGCCATCAAAATGAAAAGATGTCCAAGCAAAGAGGCCAAGTGAATTAAATGCTTGATTTTGAAGAGCCAGTTCTGCATTAATTCCGACACATTTGGGTTACAGAAATGTCTCCAGGAAGAGTCTGCCCCATCTAGACCCATGTGGATGGACTGGCACAGCCACCCCCAGCAGGGGGAATCCCCATCTCCTAGGCTGAGGCACACAGTCAACATGCAAACCTCTGCAGTGCCCACTTGTTACAGGCCTCCAGGCAGAGTGTGACTCATTCCACATGATCCTCTGAGCCTCTACCAGCTCATTTTGCTTCCTCTCCCCATCCCTGCAACTCTCAAGCCTCTGGGAGCTTTGGCTTTGGCATCCTCCCCCCATCCTGGGGCCAGGTTTCTAAATGCCTCCTCTGCAGCTTCCCCTCTTCCACCTCCTGTGTGCTGCCTTTTTGCCCTGCAGCCCAGTCAGTTTATACCAGCAGCCTCCCGAGATGAGTGTTTCTCTTCATGGTATTCCAAGACATCATTCTTGTGCTTGGAGGAGGCCGTCCTGTAATGCCTATAGGATTTCCTGAGCTCCTTCACCCTTCATAGCTGCTTGCCATGGCACCACTTGTATCAGTCCTCCGAGTACATCAAAGTCTTCTCCTCTGGAGCCATCCATGTGTGTTCCTCTGCTGGCCTTCCTCACCCCTCTTTGGCATCTGGGACCCCGCTATTTCCTGGTCGCTACAGCAAGGCTGACACTTCTTATCACATCCCTGAGCAGCTCTTCCTTGTTGGCCAGGACCAGGTCCAGGTGAGCATCACCCTTCCTGGCCCACCAGGCAGCTCTGCTAAGAAGTCATCTCAAGATGCTCCAGGCTGCTGGCACCTTGTTTCTTTGCCTGGCCAGTGAACGCCTGGGCAATTACTGTTCCCCATAGGAACCTGCTCATAAACCTGGAGACTTCTTTGAGTTCCTGTTGTAAGACTTGTTCTGCCTACTGTGCCTGATCACGTAGTTTATAACTGCCAAGACAGCATCACCCTTACTGGCTTCTCCTCTCATCCTCGCTCACACAGGCTAACTCACCCTATTGCCCATCTCATAGAGGAGCTCCATACATCTGAGCTGCTCCTTCAGCAGCTCAGGCAGCATCCCCCCATCCTCATCCTCCCTGCCATTCCCTCCAGCAGAGCCCATATCCTTCCATTGCAGCACCACAGCTCAGCAAGCTGTCCCACCACATCTCATTGAATCCAAAACCATCACAGGGCTGGGACAAGACACCGGGATCCTCCTGGAAGGGCACTATTGGGTGGCAGCAGCTCAGCTGTGGCAGCAGGGTGGAGCACAGACTCCTCACAGGGAAACCTGAGCACTGATCCTGACCAGAAGAACCATTGTCCATCGAGCAGTTTGTGCTGGGCTGGGCTGTGCTGCACGTACAGCGTGGCCTTCACACCTGTGCTGTGCTGCACAGGTCCCTTGGCTGCAGGACAACCTCAGCAGCATGTTGTCACACAGGAGCCTGCAGACAGGTCCCACTCTCTACCGGACATTACGCCTCCTGCGTGGCCTTGCCTGTATGCAACCCTGCAGCAGGAAGTTCTCATGGAAACTTCCTTTCTGTTTGAGTGTAGAGATGGTGAATAGTGTTGCTCCTTGTAAGAAAACCCTACAGTAGCTTGAATGAGCAAAACAGGAGACTGTCTTCTATGGATGGGGTCTGCATGGTGTCCTGCACTAAGATCAAAGGCCCATTTAATGCTGCACCTCCTGGGGTTCCCATCATCTAAAACATCATAGGATTGCTTGTGTGGTATTCTCCTTAGAGTGCTAGAAAACATGAACAGCATTTCAAAACATATATTATGAAGTTGGAGTGCCTTTCTTACTGGAATCATATTGGACCAACACTTCCTCGTGAAAAATCACTCTCTCAGCACCCCTGGATGCAAACCTCTGGACCCAAGGACTAAGTGTTTAGTTTGCTCAAGTAACCCTTGGCTTGTTCCCAATCCACCGCTGGTTGTTCTCCTCCAGAGTCCTGCCTCAAAGCACCAAGGCCTGGGAGACCTCGCTGCTGGTAACTGAGGCAGAGAGGACATTGAATATCTCAGATCTAGTCCTACTCCTACTAAATTCGGCACTGGTCCTACATTATTCCCTTTTCTTCTTTAACTATTCCTGAATTACCTAAAGCTCATCTCGGTGCCCTGGAATTCCTATTTGAGTTGCAGTTGAGTTTTGATATGGACCACTGCTGGATCTGGAGGACATTGACCTCTAAGGCAAGATGTATCCAGGCACACTGTGAAAATTATTGGTCTTTTCTTTGATTGTATCATCAGGGCAGTGAGTAAAGATCCCCGTGTGACGTGATCCATGTCCATGTAATGCCTGCAGCTATTGTGTGGAGAAGGGACAGACTTCTCCTCTCTGATGACACCTGATCACTGATGCTTCTGACTGAATGCACCAGTCAAGGGAACAGAGACCCAGTTGCACTCTCTGTGATGCCATTAGAGTCACTGGAGATTTGGTAAATTGAGCTGATGGAAAAGAGAGAGACCAAGCTCTCCCTGTGGCCCAGGGCAGCAGTGGTACATATGAATTCCTCTAAAAACTGCCATGAACACAAAGAGGAGAAGATTCTTTTGGCCCTTCTTTAGGCATCAGCTGCCATTTCACTTGGCCAAAGGACTTTCCCACCAGGTTCATTCATGATCCCTGAGACGTTGCCCTGTCTCTATGAAAGGCTCCAGCAGAGCTTGCAGATATCTAATAATAAGACCAAAAACGTTGATTTTTCCATGTAACTTTGAGAGGATAATTAAAAGTTCTGGAAGGAAGTGTCTCTGCCCAGCTGAGGAAGGGAACATCAGTGATGACTTCATCCTGTTTCCCAGCAGGTTCCCCTGGAGCCCCAGGGACACCTGGAGGGAGCCCCGAGGGGGCAGAGAAAGGGCTGCCTTGGGCTGGTCCTCTGCTGCTGAGCTGGGCTGGGCTCCTGGCATGGAGGGAGCTCATGGCAAGCGGGCAGCGCTGCAGAGAGACAGCTCTGCCCAGGAGCAGCTCCTCTGCCAAGCGCAGCAGGGCTGAGGGCACTGCCTGCAGGCACCCGAGAGGAGCCAGGCACAGAGAGGATAAAGGCAGTCGGGAGTGGGAGGAGAGTTCTGAGCTTGTTCCTGGGGAAATCTTCACACCTGTTGACACAGTAAGTCTCTGGCTGGAGGGCAAGGCAGGGGAGTCTCCTGGAGGGATGTTCTAGGGCTGGCTGAGAGGAGCTGTCAGGATGGCTCTCCTGGCTTCTCTGGTGTGGAGAAGGAGGACGTGCTTCAGAGCAGGGATGCCCTGCTGCACCATCGCAGCGACAATGAGGGAATGCTGCCTTCTGCGAGGGACTGTGGCAGGGTTTTGAAGACAGGTGGGTGTGCAGGCAGGGGTGCCCAGGGCCGTCCTTGAGAGCAGGGTCCCTGCAGCCCAGGGGTCTGTGTGCCGGGGCAGGGACTCTGCTGCTTGCCAGGCTCAGCTCTCAGCCTGCCCAAGGAGTTCCCCCCTCGAGCTTCTGTGGGGAGAAGCTGTGGGTAAAATGAGAGACTCCCCTCAGGGCAGGGTCCTTTTGCTTTTTTGGAGAGTGTGCTGTGTGGGTCAGGGCTGCCCACAGCTGCAGATCACCCCCAGAACACTGGCAGAGGCAGCATTTACAGAGGAAAGACAAGGCAGGGGCTGCCTGGAAGATGAAGACATTGCAGGGTCTGTGCTCTCAGCTGTCTCCTGAGGGAAAGGAGCTGTCACTGTTCCACTGAGGGATCAGCACATCTGCCAGAAACCTCACAAAGTGCCTTCAGCCCCTCCTCTCCCTACACACAGCACCAGCAGCACCT
Source organism: Sterna hirundo (assembly GCA_009819605.1). Lineage (NCBI taxonomy): Eukaryota > Metazoa > Chordata > Aves > Charadriiformes > Laridae > Sterna > Sterna hirundo. The sequence goes on along the minus strand of WNMW01000091.1, from coordinate 28,069 downwards.
TTGCTTCCAGCATCAGGCTTTCTCTCATCTCCTCCTTAGGAGCCACCAAGAGGGAGATGGCCCTGGGCAGTGCCCTGCTGCCAGGAGGGGTCTGCAGGGCAGAGCTGAGCCCCCAGCGGGTGGGATGGGCTGTGGGAGCAGTGAGAGGGAGGAGACCTGGGCCCAGAGAAGCAGCTCCTGGCAGGGGCAGCTCCAGGCAGCAGAGACATGGGCAAGGGCTGGGGGAAACTGCCAACGGGGGAGGGGGTGCTCAGGCAGCTCTCCTTTGGCCCTTCACTGGAGATGTCTTCTGGGCATTCTCTGCTGCGCAATGAGCTGACTCTGCCCTCCGAACATCTTGTCTCCAGGACCCCGGATTCCCTGCTATACCTGTCCTGCTGAGCTTGCCAGCTGCCCCCAGAAAGGCACAGCTCTCCTGTGGGATCCTAGGGAGGGCTGAGCCTTTCCTTGGGGGTCGGCACTCTCTTCACAGAGTCCTTTCATTCTCTCTGTGAGGGGTTGTGTCCTGCTGTCTCCATCACAGCTCTAACTCTGGTTTGGGAAAGAGAAGAATTTGTATATTTGTCCTTTCAAACAGTGCTCCGCTGTTCCCATATGAGTTCAGTTACTTGGTTTTTTTGTTTGTTTGTTTGTTTTTTTTTTTTTTTAAGAGGAATTTGTGTGTGAAGTCATCTTCAAGGCAGCACAAGCAGAAGCACAGGGCAGATGGAAAAAAGACTGATGGACACTACAGCTCTCCTGACTTTGCACTAAACTACAGAGATCAGAGCCCTGTGTCCTGTCCCGTCTCAAGACTCCACATTTTCAGTCATAAAAATGAGGATTTGTACCCCTCAATAGAACACTCACCAGATATGATAGTAGAAAATCAAAACCACATAATCTGTGAAAAGCAGACTGTCTTTGCTACAAGGCGTCTGTCCTAATTTTTTCCCAGTTTTTTCCTCCTTTGGACAGACACCCCATGCCAAGCAACAGCAGATGTCCAACGGCAGCTCCATCACCCAGTTCCTCCTCCTGCAATTCGCAGACACACGGGAGCTGCAGCTCTTGCACTTCGGGCTCTTCCTGGGCATCTACCTGGCTGCCCTCCTGGGCAACGGCCTCATCATCACCACCATTGCCTGTGACCACCGCCTCCACACCCCCATGTACTTCTTCCTCCTCAACCTCTCTATACTAGACCTGGGCTCCATCTCTACCACTCTTCCCAAATCCATGGCCAATTCCTTCTGGAACACCAGGACCATCTCCTACTTGGGATGTGCTGCACAGACCTTTTTCTTTGTTTTCTGTGCTACAACAGAGTATTTTCTTCTCACTGTCATGTCCTATGACCGCTATGTTGCCATCTGCAAACCCCTGCACTACGGGACTCTCCTGGGCAGCAGAGCTTGTGTCCACATGGCAGCAGCTGCCTGGGGCAGTGGGTTTCTCAATGCTCTCCTGCACACGGCCACTACATTTTCCCTGCCCCTCTGCCAGGGCAATGCTGTGGACCAGTTCTTCTGTGAACTTCCCCAGATCCTCAAGCTCTCCTGCTCAGACCTAGACTCCTTCAGGGAAGTTGGGCTTCTTGTAGTTAGCGCTTCTTTTGCTTTTGGGTGTTTTGTTTTCATAGTGCTGTCCTATGTGCAGATCTTCAGGGCTGTGCTGAGGATCCCCTCTGAGCAGGGACGACACAAAGCCTTTTCCACGTGCCTCCCTCACCTGGCTGTGGTCTCCCTGTTTCTCAGCACTGTCATCTTTGCCCATCTCAAGCCCCCCTCCATCTCCTTCCCATCCCTGGACCTGGTGATGGCAGTTCTGTACTCAGTGGTGCCTCCAGTACTGAACCCCCTCATCTACAGCATGAGGAACCAGGAGCTCAAGGATGCCATTAAGAAAGTGATTTGATGGACATTTTTCAGCAGTGAAAAAATTAATATCTCTCTCCACAAATGATTCACAAAGTATCCGAGTATCTGATTCCAGACTGGTTTTGGCTTTTTCTGTATTTATTTTTTGGGTCTTTTTTGTATTGCTTGTTTTGATTTTAATGTCATTATTATTATCATTACTTCTCTTATTGTCATTCATGCTATTCTGTTCCTACACAAATGTTTGTATTTGCGCCACTTCATCTGAGGCATGTCCCTATTTTCTGTCACCTGGTGTCCTTATAAACGTGTGTCTAACACTTTCTCAGAGCTTCCCTCTTTCTTAGTATCTCAGTAATAAAACGGGTTCCCCCTGGTGCAATGCCTTCAGGCTGGGCTCTTTCTCCAAAGAGACCTGAGGAACTGCCCCTCTGAAGTTCCTTTTCCTCCATATCTTTGGGAGTAAAAAGCTCAGTGTTTGTAGCCTTTTAGAGATGTAGGACTGGAGTTAGGTGTCAGCAGTCAGTGTCTGGGGACATGTAAGGTGAGGCCACTAAGGGCAAGTGTAGGGTGCTGCACCTGGGGAGGAATAACCCCATGCACCAGGTCAGGTTGGGGGCTGACCTGCTGGAGGGCAGCTCAGTGGAAAGAGACCCGGGAGTCCTGGTGGACAACAGGATGACCATGAGCCAGCAATGTGCCCTTGTGGCCAAGAAGGCCAATGGCATCCTGGGGTGCATGAAGAAGAGCACGGCCAGCAGGTGGAGGGAGGTCATCCTCCCCCTCTACTCTGCCCTGGGGAGGCCGCATCTGGAGTACTGTGTCCAGTTCTGGGCTCCCCAGTTCAAGAAGGACAGGGAACTGCTGGAGAGGGTGCAGCAAAGGGCTACCAAGATGATGAGGGGACTGGAACACCTCTCTTCGGAAGAAAGGCTGAGGGATTTGGGTCTTTTTAGTCTGGAAAAAAGACCACTGAGGGGGGACCTTATCAACACTTATAAATACTGAAAGGGTGGGTGTCAGGAGGATGGGGCCAGGCTCTTTTCAATGGTGCCCGGGGACAGGACAAGAGGTAATGGGCACAAACCTGAGCATAGGAAGGTCCACCTAAACATGAGAAGGAACTTTTTAACTTTGAGGGTGTCAGAGCACTGGGACAGGCTGCCCAGGGAGGTGGTGAAGTCTCCGTCTCTGGAGACATTCCAAACCCACCTGCACGCATTCCTGTGCCACCTGCTCTGGGTGACCCTGCTCTGGCAGGGGGTTGGACTGGATGATCTCCAGAGGTCCCTTCCAGCCCCTACCATTTTGTGATTCTGTGATTCTCTGAGTGTAGCTGAGGGATGTACTGGGGCTTTCCCCAGGGTGACATTGAAGACACCCATCTTTTAGGAGGGGAATCTGGAGCTGCTTGGAGAGCATGGCAGCACGCCAGGGACAGCATGTTCCTGGGGTTGTGTGGAGACAGAAGAGGTCTGCAAAGATGGGCTTCAGGGCCTAAAGTGCAGGGCATGTTCAGACCTCCTTTGGGCCTCTCCAGTTCCTCCTCACCTCTCTATAGCAGGAATTCCCACAGAGACACACACTAGTCCAGGTGTGGCCAAACCATGGCTCACTGGAGGTGGATGAAAACTCAAGATGTGTGTGTGCCTGTGCTTCTCAAAATAGATTCCCCTACGCAACTGGTCTTGTTTATGGTGAGCACTCACCACTGGCTTGTGTAGTATCCCTCTTAGTGCCCGGCACCTTCTCAGGTTCACTGCTCAGCTGGTCAGGTCCCAGCCAGCCCTGATTTATGGGCTGGTTCTTGCCCCCCATGCGACACTTTCCACTTCTTGTAAACCTTAGGAAGTTTCTGTTGGCTGAATCCCAGAGTTTCTCAAGGTCCCCCTGGACTGAAGCTGCTTTTGGTCAGCTCTTAATGTTTGCGTGCAGATGGCTCGCCCTGGTTGTGGTGAGCCATCACCCCAAGATGACAGCATGAGGAGTTGCAGGGCACTACAGACAACAGGAGTTACTGTTGTAGGAATCAGCACAACAACCTTCTTAGCAACACTGTATGAGCCCACAAAGCAACCCAAGGCAGAGCAAGTGGGGAAAGACAGAGTTGGGCTGTTTGTAGAGGAATGTATGGAGATGATTAAAGGGAAGAACTTGGAAGTGGGAAAGAGGGAAAAGGAAAACCAAAGGTTCGGCTCAGCTGACCGAGGGTTGGGCTGTGTGTATGCTAGGCTATGTTAGTTTAGGATGTATACTTATATAGACACACAGACAGTATGTTTCCCTCCAGGAGTTGGTCTTAGACCCTCCGTCTATCTGCGAGCTGGCCCCGGGATCCCCTCATTTCCCCAGTCCCCCCATGCACCAACAAGCACGCACACACGCAAATGGCTCTCTCCAGCACAGACTCTCAGGCTCATTGGGGCTGGCAGGCGGCCAGCTTCCACCTTCTCTGGGATTCCTCTTCATGCTAGACATCAGTCAGGAGCTCCTTTCTCATCCACTGCTGCCTCCTCCCACCTATGTGTGACTTGCTGCACGTCGGGGTGGACAATTCTAGATCCTGAAGAGGTGAGCCTTGACCATGAAACAGCTTTCTGCACCCCTCTCTTCCACAGGGACGTATCTCACAGCATTATTCCAAGCAGGTCCTACAGCAGGACAAAGCCTTCTCTCCTAAGTCCTGCTCTTTCCCTTGTTCCTTTATGTAAGGGCCTGCAAACATGAGGCTTCTTCCTGTTGTCTGAAGCAGGCCTCATCTACTTCCTCTTCCAGATCAAGAGGTCCATAGCAGACATCCACCCACCTCAACGTTGCCCGTGATGTTCTGCCTTCTCATGCTGCCCCTCTGACTGTCTGTCCCCAGGAAGAGCTGCATGCCATCCTGCTGTTCTCTCACAGAAAGAGCGATTTTCACCTCCAGATCCAGACCTATGGCCTTACCAGTACCAGACCCCCAAGACCTACAGGTTCTCCAGGAGGTGCTTTAGGACACATTATCTCTCCAGAGCCAACTTGCAGACTTGCTCGGCTCTCCAGTATCCTGTCCAGACTCTCAAAAATAACTGGCTCTCAGGCCTCTTCTAGTTGCTGGCTGCTCTGGTTTGATGGTTGCCAACAGGTACACCCACTGACATACACACCAACATGACATGCACACACACTGCTCTCTCCAGTTGCTGCCCCCCCAGAGAGTCGCAGAGTCATAGAATATGTTGAGTTGAAAGGGACCCATAAGGATTAAGTCCAACTCCCTGCTCCTCACAGGAGGACCTAAAATTAAACCATATGACAAAGACCGACGTCCAGATGCTCCTTGACCTCTGACAGGTGAAGTAGGCTCTGACATATTAAAGCTGTGAACTAATTGAAGTAGGTGCTCAGTATATTAGAACTGTAAATTAGAGTAGGAGTTTAATTTAGGAGACTGGGTGCCTTAAGGCTGTACAAAGAGCAGATGCAACAGTTGTAAGAAAGAATGCTTTAGGACAATATAACCTTGTAGTAGAAGCTTATCTCTCAAAACAAGGGGCCCAGGATTACTGAGGAATGCAGAGACTAGTCAAAGCTAACGCTTTTGATGCGCCAGCAAGAATAAAGAAGTAGAGCAGAAGCCTGCAGTTCACCCAGAAGTCACAAAGATGAAGAGGAGTGGGGGAAGTAAACGACCACCAGATGTCTCTGAAGACCACCGAGAGACTCTAGTGTGCATGTGGGAGTGGGCAGTAACCTGTAATAATGAGTTAATGAATAAGTAATCATTTCTTGGGAAACTAGTGACCATGCATACATTGTATGTATTTAAACTGTACACCTAAATCAGTCAGACCGCACATTAGGTGGAGCAATCCCCTGTGCACCCGGCGCTGCAATAAAGAATACCTGCTTAATAGTCACCAAGGCTATTGAGTCTTAACTTTGGCATTTCATGGCATCACAGGCTTGGTGCCATGACCACTTCCCTGGGGAGCCAGTCACTGACCACCCTCTCAGTGAAGAACCTTTTTCTCAAGTCTAGTCGGAATTTCCCCTGATGCAGCTTTGTTCCATTTCTTCGTGTCCTACTGCTGGTCACCAGAGAGAGCAGATCAGCACCTCCCCCTCCGCTGCCTCCCTTAAGGAGGTTGCAGACTGTGACGTGGTCACCCCTCAGCCTTCTCCAAGCTGAACAAGACCATGAGCCCCTGTGGCTTGTGGTTCCCAGCTCAATGGCTACCACTTGGACCTCCATCTGTACCAAGAGAGAGAGCTGTTGGAAATGGAGTTTATCAAGAAAACAGGACAGGCTGTTTTCTTGATAAAGACAGACAGAACCTCAAAAAGGTTCTTCCTGGGGGCAGAGAGACCTCTTACCAACTGCAAATCGTTGGTAAGTGACCAACATTGCGCACCGCCGGGTATTATAGTGTACTAAGATTTTGTCTTCGTAGATGTAAATCATTATCATGTCCTTTGTGCGGTACAGTAATAGAGTGAACCTTGTCATTAAACTTTGTTAAGTTGCACTTTTACAACATCATATTTCAATAAAACCACTTTTGCTGCTACCTTTGACAGTCGTTCTTTAAGTGGCTTAAATTGCTCATTTGCGACAAATTGGCATAGTCAGCAGGATCCTAAATCAGGATCGGTGACAGACCCCCAGGGCAGAAACCGCCGTCCTCAGCTGGCAAGGTCATTCTCGGGGTTCTCCCATTGACCCACTTGGTGAATCTCTCATCCAGATTTGTTGTATCTTGCTTTGAGATTTTTAATTGTTCCTCTGAAAACAGGGTGATTCGTGCCCTGGAGATGGCAATTCTTACTATTTTATGGACAAGTTGAGGATGAGGACAGATCAAAATGCCTTCATGGGCCATGTACTTGCTGCTCTGCAGAAAAGAATTTGGGGATATAAGAATCATATAATAATGGAATCAGAGAATGGTTTGGGTTAGAAGGGATCTTAAAGGTCATCTAGTCCAACCCCACTGCCATAAGCAGGGACATCTTCCACTAGACTAAGTTGTTCAAAGCCCCATCCAACCTGACCTTGAAAGCTTCCAATGATGAGGCTTCCACCACTTCTCTGGGCACATGCCTGGGTGTCTCACCACCCTCATCATAAAGCATTTCTTCCTTATGTCAAATCTAAATCTACCCTCTTTCACTTTAAAACTCTTGCCCCTTGTCCTGTCAGTACAGGCCTTGGAAAGAAGGTCTCTCTCCATCTTTCCTATGAAGCTCCTTTTTAAGTAGTGAAAGGCTGCCTAATCACACGTGGAAAAGTTCAGAAGCTCTTAAGGCTTTCCATCTTACCCTCTGGGGATGACCATTTTTCTGCATCTGCTATTCATGACTCCTAAAAACACGAGTTGAGGAAGCATATCCTGTGGAGGGGAGGACCTCCCTGAGACACCTCTGTGCTTCTTGAGGCATAAGTGCTTGTACAGGGCTCTGGGAAAAGGTCATTTGGTGCCCACATTTGTATTGCAGCAACTGGTCTGGAATGGGCAGGGAATGAGACAGAGCTGCTACCAGGAGTGCCAGGAAACTTAGGAAACTGAGGAAGTGTGGACTAGACGAGTGGACACTGAGGTGGATCGAGAGCTGGCTGTGTGACAGGACTCAGAGGTCTGTGATTAATGAAGCAGGGTCGAGTTGGAGGCCTGTAACCAGTGGCGTCCCCCAGGGATCAACACTTGGACCAGTATTGTTTAACATATTCATCAATGTCCTGCTTCACTGATGATACCAAACTGGGAGGGGTGGCTGACACCCCAGAGGGCCGTGCTGACATCCAGCATGACCTGGACAGGCTGGAGAGCTGGGCAGAGAAGAACCTAATGAGGTTCATCAAGGACAAGTGTAGGGTCCTGCACCTGGGGAGGAAGAATGTCAGGCACCAGTATAGGTTAGGGGTGGACCTGCTGGAAAGCAGCTCTGAGGAAAAAGATCTGGGGGGTCTTGGTGGACAGTAAACTATCCATGAGCAAGCAATATGCCCTTGTCTCCAAGAAGACCAATGAAATTGTGTGCTGCATAGGGAAGAGTGTGGCCAGCAGGTCAAGGGAGATCATTCTCTGCCTCTACTCTGCACTGGTGAGGCCACAACTGGAACACTGTGTCCAGTTCTGGGCTCCCCAGTTCAAGAGAGACAGGGAACTACTGGAGAGAGTCCAGCGTAGGGCAACAAAGATGACTGAGGGACTGGAGCACCTCCGTTATGAGGAAAGGTTGAGAGAGCTGGGACTCTTCAGCCTGGAGAAGGGAAGGCTGAGGGGAGACCTTATTATGGCATACAAGTATCTAAAGGGTGGGCTTAAGGAGGATGGAGCCAGACTCTTTTCAGTGGTTCCCATTAACCGGACAAGGGGTAACGAGCACAAGCTGAAACATAGGAAGTTCCGATCAAATATGAGAAGAAACTTCTTTACGGTGAGGGTGACAGAGCACTGGAGCAGGCTGCCCAGGGAGGCTGTGGAGTCCCCTTCTCTGGAGACTTCCAAGATCTGCCTGGATGCAGTCCTGAGTGATGTGCTCTGGGACATCCTGCTTTAGCAGGGGAGTTGGACTAGATGATCTCTAGAGGTCCCTTCCAACTCTGAAATTCTGTGAAAATTCTGTGAAAATTCCTTGAAACTGTATCTGGGACACGGCTGAAATGATTACCGTAGATGACAGAAATCACCCTCGGGAAGGTGCAGCTACCCTCTGGAGACCAACCTGCCAGTCAATGAGTCTTTCAGAGAGCAGAGGGTGGCACAGAAACCAATGCTGATCCTAGGATGTGGTCACCAGTAGTAAACACGGCGTACATGGCAAAGGTGCCGAAAACAGTACTAACGCCATGGCGAGCAGAGATAGTCCTTTCCCTAGTCATGAAGCTGGCCATCAGCTGGGGCAGGGTGGTGGTGCAGTAGCAGGTCTCCAGGGAAGACAAATGCCTCAAGAAGAAGCCCATGGCAGTGTGCAGATGCTGGCTTTCCCGCATTATGATGATGATGACGACGATGAGAGCTTTCCCAAATGCACACACCATGCAGGTCATAAGGGAGATGAGGAAGGGATTTGTTTAAGGGCTGGCAACATTCCTCACTCCATAGCTATGGGAGACTCCATGCTTGTCCTATTGCCCTTTCTCCATGGAATTTTTTAGGTCCTTCTTTTCCCCTCTACCTTGGTAGGGAAATTGCCAGGAACAACCTTTAGTTCAGTTTTACATGCTTGGGTGTCAGACAGATAAGTCACTGCAAATACATTTATTTTCTTTGATTAAAGAAGGAGTATAGATTCTTGTTCACAAAGTCACTGGGTCATACTGGTGAGGTAGATTATAATGAAGTCAAAGTGGGGTGTCCACAATTCTTTGTGGACAAAATTATCACAGGCAAAATAGCAAGGAAAAAAAAAAAAACAAACTAACCCAACAACGACAACAACAAAAACTAATAAAGAAAGGCTGGGCCTATAATGAGTTACATTATGAGTCCTATGCTGAAGAACATCAACACTCTACAGCTTCTGAAAACCATCCAGTCACCAGTTACCACAGGGCATCCCTGAGCTCCTGGTTCCTCATGCTGTAGATGAGGGGGTTCATGGCTGGAGGCACCACCGAGTACAGCACTGCCACCACCAGGTCCAGGGATGGGGAGGAGATAGAAGAGGGCTTCAGGTAGGCAAAGATGGCAGTGCTGAGCAACAGGGAGACCACAGCCAGGTGAGGGAGGCACGTGGAAAAGGCTTTGTGTCGTCCCTGCTCAGAGGGGATCCTCAGCACGGCCCTGAAGATCTGCACATAGGACAGCACGATGAAAACAAAGCAAACAAAGCCTAAGCAGACACTAACCACAAGAAGGCCACCTTCTCTGAGGGAGTCTGAGTCTGAGCAGGAGAGCTTGAGGATCTGGGGGATCTCACAGAAGAACTGGTCCACAGCATTGCCCTGGCAGAGGGGCAGGGAAAATGTACTGGCCGTTTGCAGCAGAGCATTGAGAAACCCACTGCCCCAGGCAGCTGCTGCCATGTGGACACAAGCTCTGCTGCCCAGGAGGGTCCCATAGTGCAGGGGTTTGCAGATGGCCACATAGCGGTCATAGGACATGGCAGTGAGAAGAAAATACTCTGCTGAAATGAAAAAGACAAACAGAAAGACCTGGGCAGCACATCCTGCATAGGAGATGGCCCTGGTGTCCCACAGGGAATTGGCCATGGATTTGGGGACAGTGGTGGAGATGGAACCCAGGTCAAGAACAGAGAGGCTGAGGAGGAAGAAGTACATGGGGGTGTGGAGGCGGTGGTCACAGGCAATGGTGGTGATGATGAGGCCGTTGGCCAGGAGGGCAGCCAGGTAGATGCCCAGGAAGAGCCCGAAGTGCAAGAGCTGCAGCTCCCGTGTGTCTGCGAATTGCAGGAGGAGGAACTGGGTGATGGAGCTGCTGTTGGACATCTGCTGCCTCTGGGCTGGGGGCTGTCCAAGAGGGAAAAGACAGTGACAAGTTAGAAGAGACTCGTCTGAGCAAAACCTGATGCCTTTTCCACAGAAATCCTACTGAACCCTCCTCTCCTCTGGAAGAGGAAGACCTTGGTAGGTCCCTTTCATGAGCTCTGGTTGGTGCTGGCTGAGGGTGCCCCAGGGAGCAGGGGGGCTCTGCTGTGTGTTCTGGAGGAGTCAGTCCTGCGCTACAGCAGTGGGTAAATAAGAACTTGGGGTGATCTCAGATTAAATCCATTTGTGACACCAAAGAGCTTGTCAGCATCGATCACTCCCAAATCACCCGACCACAGAGCAAAGTTGAGGGTATTTTGTTTTGCGTATTTTGTTCTAGTTGCCCCACCAAACCTGAGGAGTGTTTTTGGCACTGCCATTTCTGCTGCAGCTCAAGGGCAATCTTGTGGGTGCTGAGAGGCAAAGAGACAGTGTCTTTTGGCAGACTGAGGACAGCCCCTCTGTCCATCAACCCTGGTCTCAGCTGCCCTGTGCCGGCAGCACTTTGAGCTGGGGGACGACTGCCCACAGACGTTCCACAGAGAAGGAACTGGGCACTGCAGGGAGCAGAGGAATCCAGTTTCCAAGTGCAGATCTCCAAACTCCTCGCACTGTCTCATCGTACCTGAGGAGGATCTCAGCTCTGCCCTCCCAGCCAGGGGCTCAGTGGGCTCATCGCAGCTGCCTGTGCATAGCCACCCAGCAGCATTGCCATGGCCTTATCCCTGAGGTGTCTTCTCCATGGGGCTCCTTGATAACACAGGGATGCAACAGGAGAGCCGTGCCCTTGTGGAGGGCAGCCTGCCACCCAGCAGGACTCTGCAGGGAAAGAAGCAAATGCCTTGAAAGTGTGCTGAAGTGAGAGTCATCTCATTTGTTTCACTGGGAGCATCGGGATCGGGAGGGGATTGCCACACTGTACTCCCATGCACAGATCTCTATGGCAAGACCCCCAGGTTTGGTCTCTGAAGTGCATTTGAGTCCCACCGCCCCATCCCAGTCCAGTGCTAAGAACAAGAGTAGCAAGGATGGGAGGGGGGAAATAGACACATGCCACAGTGCTGCTGCCGATGGAGGTGGGACAGGGACAGACAGCAGGTTAATTGATAATTTCTCCTCTTCCAGGGTAAGGCCACTGAGGAGACTGAGTCCCCATGGCTCCAAGTGCAGAGGCTATGCTACGTGGGAGAAAAGACCAAGGGTTTTCTGCAGGGAAGGCTTCTGCACTGCAGGGGATGGCAGGGAGGTGCCTGAATCCCCCCTGCCGTGGCGTTTCTGAGAGCAGCTCCCTCTCCTTCCCTGACCATGTCTCTGCTGCCTGGAGCTGCCCCTGCCAGGAGCTGCTTCTCTGTGCCCAGGTCTCCTCCCTCTCACTGCTCCCACAGCCCATCCCACCCGCTGGGGGCTCAGCTCTGCCCTGCAGACCCCTCCTGGCACCAGGGCACTGCCCAGGGCCATCTCCCTCTTGGTGGCTCCTAAGGAGGAGATGAGAGAAAGCCTGATGCTGGAAGCAAAGGTGCTGCTGGTGCTGTGTGTAGGGAGAGGAGGGGCTGAAGGCACTTTGTGAGGTTTCTGGCAGATGTGCTGATCCCTCAGTGGAACAGTGACAGCTCCTTTCCCTCAGGAGACAGCTGAGAGCACAGACCCTGCAATGTCTTCATCTTCCAGGCAGCCCCTGCCTTGTCTTTCCTCTGTAAATGCTGCCTCTGCCAGTGTTCTGGGGGTGATCTGCAGCTGTGGGCAGCCCTGACCCACACAGCACACTCTCTGAAAAGAGCAAAAGGACCCTGCCCTGAGGGGAGTCTCTCATTTTACCCACAGCTTCTCCCCACAGAAGCTCGGGGGGGAACTCCTTGGGCAGGCTGAGAGCTGAGCCTGGCAAGCAGCAGAGTCCCTGCCCCGGCACACAGACCCCTGGGCTGCAGGGACCCTGCTCTCAAGGACAGCCCTGGGCACCCCTGCCTGCTCACCCACCTGTCTTCAAAACCCTGCCACAGTCCCTCGCAGAAGGCAGCCGTCCTTCATTGTCACTGCGATGGTGCAGCAGGGCATCCCTGCTCTGAAGCACGTCCTCCTTCTCCACACCAGAGAAGCCAGGAGAGCCATCCTGACAGCTCCTCTCAGCCAGCCCGAGAACATCCCTCCAGGAGACTCCCCTGCCTTGCCCTCCAGCCAGAGACTTACTGTGTCAACAGGTGTGAAGATTTCCCCAGGAACAAGCTCAGAACTCTCCTCCCACTCCCGGCTGCCTTTATCCTCTCTGTGCCTGGCTCCTCTCGGGTGCCTGCAGGCAGTGCCCTCAGCCCTGCTGCGCTTGGCAGAGGAGCTGCTCCTGGGCAGAGCTGTCTCTCTGCAGCGCTGCCCGCTTGCCATGAGCTCCCTCCATGCCAGGAGCCCAGCCCAGCTCAGCAGCAGAGGACCAGCCCAAGGCAGCCCTTTCTCTGCCCCCTCGGGGCTCTCTCCAGGTATCCCTGGGGCTCCAGAGGAACCTGCTGGGAAACAGGATGAAGTCATCACTGATGTTCCCTGCCTCAGCTGGGCAGAGACATTTCTTTCCAGAACTTTTAATTCTCCTCTCAAAGTTACATCGAAAAATCAACTTTTTTGGTCTTCTTATTAGATATCTGCAAGCTCTGCTGGAGCCTTTCATAGAGACAGGGCAACGTCTCAGGGATCATGAATGAGCCTGGTGGGAAAGTCCTTTGGCCAAATGAAATGACAGCTGATGCCTAAAGAAGGGCCAAAAGAATCTTCTCCTCTTTGTGTTCATGGCAGTTTTTAGAGGAATTCATATGTACAACTGCTGCCCCGGGCCATAGGGAGAGCTTGGTCTCTCTCTTTTCCATCAGCTCAATTTACCAAATCTCCAGTGACTCTAATGGCATCGCAGAGAGTGCAATTGGGTGTCTGTTCCCTTGACTGGTGCCTTCAGTCAGAAGCATCAGTCATCAGGTGTCATCAGAGAGGAGAAGTCTGTCCCTTCTCCACACAATAGCTGCAGGCATTGCATGGACATGGAGCACGTCACAGGGGGATCTTTACTCACTGCCTTGATGATACAATCAAAGAAAAGACCAATAATTTTCACAGTGTGCCTGGATACGTCTTGCCTTAGAGGTCAACATCCTCCAGATCCAGCAGTGGTCCATATCAAAACTCAACTGCAACTCAAATAGGAATTCCAGGGCACCGACATGAGCTTTAGGTAATTCAGGAACAGTTAAAGGAGAAAAGGGAATAATGTAGGACCACTGCCGAATTTAGTAGGAGTAGGACTAGATCTGAGATATTCAATGTCCTCTCTGCCTCAGTTACCAGCAGCGAGGTCTCCCAGGCCTTGGTGCTTTGAGGCAGGACTCTGGAGGAGAACAACCAGCGGTGGATGGGGAACAAGCCAAGGGTTACTTGAGCAAACTCCACCCTTATCAGTCCTTGGGTCCAGAGGTTTTCACCCAGGGGTGCTGAGAGAGTGATTTTTCACTAGGAAGTGTTGGTCTGTTATGATCCTAGTAAGAAAGGCACTCCAATTTCATGATGTATGTTTTGAAATACTGTTCATGTTGTCTAGCACACTAAGGAGAATATCACACAAGCAATCCTATGATGTTTTAGATGATGGGAACCCCAGGAGGTGCAGCATTAAATGGGCCTTTGATCTTAGTGCAGAACACCATGCAGACCCCATCCATAGAAGACAGTCTCCTGTTTTGCTCATTCAAGCTACTGTAGGGTTTTCTTACAAGGAACAACACTATTCACCATCTCTACACTCAAACAGAAAGGAAGTTTCCATGAGAACTTCCTGCTGCAGGGTTGCATACAGGCAAGGCCACGCAGGAGGCGTAATGTCCGGTAGAGAGTGGGACCTGTCTGCAGGCTCCTGTGTGACAACATGCTGCTGAGGTTGTCCTGCAACCAAGGGACCTGTGCAGCACAGCACAGGTGTGAAGGCCACGCTGTATGTGCAGCACAGCCCAGCCCAGCACAAACTGCTCGATGGACAATGGTTCTTCTGGTCAGGATCAGTGCTCAGGTTTCCCTGTGAGGAGTCTGCGCTCCACCCTGGTGCCACAGCTGAGCTGCTGCCACCCAATAGTGTCCTTCCAGGAGGATCCCGGTGTCTTGTCGCAGCCCTGTGATGGTTTTGGATTCAATGAGATGTGGTGGGACAGCTTGCTGAGCTGTGGTGCTGCAATGGAAGGATATGGGCTCTGCTGGAGGGAATGGCAGGGAGGATGAGGATGGGGGGATGCTGCCTGAGCTGCTGAAGGAGCAGCTCAGATGTATGGAGCTCCTCTATGAGATGGGCAATAGGGTGAGTTAGCTTGTGTGAGTGAGGATGAGAGGAGAAGCCAGTAAGGGTGATGCTGTCCTGGCAGTTATAAACTACGTGATCAGGCACAGTAGGCAGAACAAGTCTTACGACAGGAACTCAAAGAAGTCTCCACGTTGATGAGCAGGTTCCTATGGGGAACAGTAATTGCCCAGGCATTCACTGGCCAGGCAAAGAAACAAGGTGCCAGCAGCCTGGAGCATCTTGAGATGACTTCTTAGCAGAGCTGCCTGGTGGGCCAGGAAGGGTGATGCTCACCTAGGCCTGGTCCTGGCCAACAAGGAAGGGATGGTCAGGGATGTGATAACAAGTGTCAGCCTTGCTGTAGCGACCAGGAAATAGCGGGGTCCCAGATGCCAAAGAGGGGTGAGGAAGGCCAGCAGAGGAACACACATGGGTGGCTCCAGAGGAGAAGACTTTGATGTACTCGGAGGACTGATACAAGCGGTGCCATGGCAAGCAGCTGTGAAGGGTGAAGGAGCTCAGGAAATCCTATAGGCATTACAGGACGGCCTCCTCCAAGCACAAGAATGATGTCTTGGAATACCATGAAGAG
The DNA here is from genome assembly GCA_009819605.1 of Sterna hirundo. Lineage (NCBI taxonomy): Eukaryota > Metazoa > Chordata > Aves > Charadriiformes > Laridae > Sterna > Sterna hirundo. The sequence continues at coordinate 12,851 of WNMW01000091.1, read as the reverse complement.
AAACACTCATCTCAGGAGGCTGCTGGTATAAACTGACTGGGCTGCAGGCCAAAAAGGCAGCACACAGGAGGTGGAAGAGGGGAAGCTGCAGAGGAGGCATTTAGAAATCTGGCCCCAGGATGGGGGGAAGATGCCAAAGCCAAAGCTTCCAGTGGCTTGAGAGTTGCAGGGATGGGGAGAGGAAGCAAAATGAGCTGGTAGAGGCTCAGAGGGTCATGTGGAATGAGTCACACTCTGCCTGGAGGCCTGTAACAAGTGGGCACTGCAGAGGTTTGCATCTTGACTGTGTGCCTCAGCCTAGGAGATGGGGATTCCCCCTGCTGGGGGTGGCTGTGCCAGTCCATCCACATGGGTCTAGATGGGGCAGACTCTTCCTGGAGACATTTCTGTAACCCAAATGTGTTGGGATTAATGCAGAAGTGGCTACTCAAAATCAAGCATTTAAATAACTTGTTCTCTTTGTTTTGATTTTTTTTCACTTTGACTGCACTCCTGAAATCTCTCTAACAGCCACTGAAGAATTGAAGATTAAAGGAAACTTGTGCCCAGATGTGGCTCCTCCGTGTGTTTTGTGTGGTGATGAGCCCGCTGGTGCCGAGTTCCTGAACTGCAGATCCTGAAAGATTGACCAAGCCTCTAGAGAAGTAAAAGCAGCAAACCTCCAGGTTTCTGAGGGTGTTATCAGACCTGCTGGATGGGCAGACCCAAAGAGTGGTGGTCAATGGAGTTAAATCCAGCTGGCGGCCGGTCACAAGTGGTGTCCCTCAGGGCTCAGTGTTGGGACCATTTCTGTTTAACATCTTTATTGATGACCTTGATAAGGACGTAGAGTGTATCATCAGCAAGTTTACAGATGACACGAAGCTAAGCGGGAGTGTTGATCTACATGAGGATAGGGAGGCTCTACAGAGAGACTTGGATAGATTGGATCGATGGACCGACACTAATGGAATGTGCTTCAACAAGGCCAAGTGCCGGATCCTGCACTTGGGCCACAACAACCCCATGCATCCATCGCTCCAGGCTTGGGGAAATGTGGCTGGAGAGCTGCCTGGCAGAAAAGGACCTGGGGGTTCTAATTGACAAGTGGCTGAACATGAGCCAGCAGTGTGCCCAGGTGGCCAAGAGGGCCAATGCCATCCTGGCTTGTATTAGAAATAGTGTGACCTGCAGAAGGAGGGAGGTGATTGTCCCCCTGTACTCGGCACTGGTGAGGCCACACCTGGAGTATTGTGTCCAGTTCTGGGCACCTCAATAGGAGAGAGATATCGAGGTGCTGGAGCGAGTGCAGAGGAGGGCAACGAAGCTGGTGAGGGGCCTGGAGAATAAACCTTAGGAGGAGTGACTGAAGGAGCTGGGACTGTTTAGTTTGAGGAAGAGGAGGCTGAGGGGAGATCTCCTCACTCTCTACAGCCACTTGAAAGGACATTGTAGAGAGTTTGGTGCTGGTCTCTTCTCACAGGTAATTAGTGATAGCACAAGAGGGAATGGGTTCAAGCTGCAGCAGGGTAGGTTTAGGCTGGACATTAGGAAAAAATTCTTCACGGAAAGAGTGGTTAGACACTGGAATAGGCTGCCCAGGGAGGTGGTGGAGACACCATCCCTGAATGTGTTTAAGACTCATTTAGATGTGGTGTTAAGGGAAATGGTGTAAGGAAGAACTTTGTAGAGTGGAGTTGATGGTTGGACTCAATGATCCCAAGGGTCTTTTCCAACCTAAATGATTCTATGATTCTATGAAGTCCCTCACTGAAGAGACGATGGAGGGAATGAGCAGACAAAGTTCTTATCTCTGTGGGCTGGTGAAGCAGCAAGTCGGAGGCACTTGGTAGAGGAGAAAACTTAGAATTATAGAATCATAGAATCTTCATGGTTGGAAAGGACCTTTAAGATCATCGAGTCCAACCAAACAACCTACAGACTCTGCCACTAGAGCATGCCCTGAAGTGCCACATCTAGATGTTTCTTAAACACCTCTAGGGATGGTGATTCAACCCCCTCCCTGCGCAGGCTGTTCCAGTGCCTGACCACTGTTTCAGTAAAGTCATTCTTCCTAATATCTAATCTAAACCTGCCCTGCCGCAACTTCAGGCCATTTCCCCTGGTCCTGTCATTATCCACCTGGGAGGAGAGGCCAACCCTCACCTCTCTACAACATCCTTTCAGGTGGTTGTAGAGGGCAATGAGGTCTGCCCTCAGCCTCCTCTTCTCCAAACTAAACATGCCCAGCTCCCTCAGCCTCTCCTCATCTGACCTGGTCTCCAGAGCCCCCACCAGCCTGGTAGCTCTCCTCTGGACACGCTCCAGCACCTCAATGTCCCTCTTGTACAGCGGGGCCCAGAACTGAACACAGCACTCGAGCTGAGGTCTCACCAGTGCCCAGTACAGAGGCACCATCACTTCCCTGCTCCTGCTGGCCACGCTATTCCTGATACAGGCTAGGATACCGTTGGCCCTCTTGGCCACCTGGGCACACTGCTGGCTCATGTTTAGCTGACCGTCCACCAGCACCCCCAGGTCCTTTTCTGCTGGGCAGCTTTCCAGCCACTCTGCCCCAAGCCTGTAGCGTTGCTTGGGGGTGTTGTGACCAAAATGCAGGACCCGGCACTTGGCCTTATTAAACCTCCTACAGTCGGCCTTGGCCCATCCATCCAGCCTGTCCAGGTCCCTCTGTAGAGCCTTCCTACCCTCAAGCAGATCAACACTCCCACCTAGTTAGGTGTCATCTGCAAACTTACTGAGGGTGCACTCAATCCCTTCATCCAGATCGTCGATAAAGATATTAAACAAAACTGGCCCCAAAACTAAGCCCTGAGGGACACCACTGGTGACCGGCCACCAAGAGGATTTCACCCCATTAATCACAACCCTCTGGGCACGGCCATCCAGCCAGTTTTTAACCCAGCAAAGAGTACACTTGTCTATGCCATGATTCGCCAGCTTCTCCAGGAGAATGTTGTGGGGGACGGTGTCAAAGGCCTTCCCAAAGTCCAGATAGACAACGTCCACAGCCTTCCCTGCATCCAGAAGGTGGGTCCCATGGTCATAGAAAGAGATCAGGTTGGTTAAGCAGGACCTCCTTTTCCTAAACCCATGCTGGCTGGTCCTGATCCCTTGGCCACCCTGCACTTGCCGTGAGAGCTCACTCAAGATGGTCCTCTCCATGATCTTTCCTGGTACCGAGGTCAGGCTGAGAGGCCTGTAGTTCCCCGGATCCTCCTTCCGGCCCTTCTTGTAGATGGGCGTCACATTAGCCACCCTCCAGTCACCTGGTACCTGCCCCGTTGACGGGGATTGCTGATAAATGATGGAGAGGGGCTTGGTGAGCTCTCCCGCCAGCTCCCTGAGTACTCTTGGGTGAATCCCATCCGGCCCCATAGACTTATGTGCGTCTAGGTGCAGAATGTCTCTACTTAAATGTGGAGATCACTTTGAAAGGCCTTGACATGCTTCACCAAGCGGGATGGCCAAGCTCAGTCCCCCATCCCCTGCAGAGGCGGCTCCTTTGTCTCTTGGGTTGCTCTGGGCTCTTCCTGGGGGCAAGGTGACATGGGAGTGTGTGATGGCAGGTGCAGGTCAACAGTAGGAACCTCCCAGGCTCTGTGGAGGGTGGGTGAGGAGGCCAACTGAAGTTGCTGGAGCTGTAAGGACTCGGTGATCTCATGGGGCTCAGTGGCAGAGACAGAAGGCATAGCTGAGCAGACAAGGGTCTCCATTCTGTTGGGTTGTCAAAGCCCCACCCCAGCTACACTGTCCTGTGCCTGTGTCTGCTCCCTTGCTTCCAACACCAAGCTGTGGTTTTCTGAGGATTTGCCAATACCTGTGAGTTCTCCACAACCCATCCCATTTCTTCCAAAGCTTTGCTAATTCTCATTTATTGCCCAAGATTCCAAGTCCCAGAGTTCCTAGAATCCTCTATGTAGCTCCACATCCCAGCACTGAATTGCACATCGACCTTCTGCTGCTGCCTCAAAATCAAAACTCAACCTATTTCACCTCAGCATGATACCCCCCCACCCCTGCCATTTCATTTTGGCTTCCTGCCTTTAACACACACACACTGCCACAGACACACACCACTCTCTCCCTTCACGCCCCTGTGTCACACAAACCCTTCCTCTTCCCCTGCAGGGATGAGCCTTTGCCCAGGAGGTTTGTGCATCCTCCAGGCTCATGGATGTTTCCTGAGGTCCACCCAAGTGTGGGGAGTGAAGAAAGAGAAGAGCAAGGCCAGCTTATGCTCCACAGAGTTAGCCCAAGCCGTGGACGTTCTCCATTTGTCAGGCTGAGGGCGTGCACACAAGATGGAAATGTCTGGGTCATCCCTGGTTTCACAGGAGGGGGCTTCCTTCTTGCCATCTTCCCAGGACTCTCCTCTTCCTCAGCCTCCACCCACAGACATCAACTGCTTACCATCCCTGAGCTCAGTTGGGGCTTTGGGCTGGACCGGCCACTGAAACGGATGGTGATGCTCTCTGAGCTCTCTGCCTTCAGAGAAGAGAGAGCATCTCCCTGCAGGGAAGGGAGGAAGAGAGAGAAACAGACTTAGGAGTTTTAAAGAAAACTGAAACTACTCTAATGCAATATTAAAATAATAAAAAAGAAATTATAATAATATCTAAAATAAAATAATGAAATATAGACAGTACATACAAAACCAGTATGGAGCTCCCAGGATGACAATCACTTCACTGGCAGGGACTGGGAATGTCCTAGACTGGACTCAGCAATGGATGGGAACTGGATTCCAGGTATGGACTCAGTAACAAATGGCTCGGGATCAGAAGCAGACAAACAGATAGATTCCTCCTCGGAAACCAGCCATTGAGGCTGACCCTTTGATCCCTCAGCTTTTATGCTGAGCATGGGCCAGATGGGATGGAATACCCTGTTGGTCAGTTTGGGGTCACCTGTCCTGTCCGCTCCTCCCTGCAGGTGGGACCCCTCTATGCTATTCTTCTTCCGACCCTTCCAGCGGGGCAAATATCAAAGTTAGCTGGCCGTGGTTGTTATAGCCATAGGTATCAGCAAGAGCCTCTCTGCACACCGTTCCTTGGCATAAATTAAAAACAATCAGGTCTTGTCACTCTGGGAGCGAACAGTGTCTGGACCATGTGCTGTTAATGTCCGAGAGTTCAGTTACTTAGAAGAGCCTTCACTGAAACATAAAATTACTGAACAGAAAATTCGTTCAGTTTTACTGCAAACCAGGACGCTCAGACATGGTTTTAGGCATTTGCTAAAGACATCAGCGCTCCTCTTGTTTCTCACTGACATACCCCAACCCTCTCTACCACACCTACACACGGCCCATCCCTCTTCAGGAAAGGCCTTGAGTCCTTTGGATCTTCCTGGTGCTTTGTATACTCTTCCTTGCTGCCTCCAGAGCTCCTGGTGAGCATTTCCTGTCCATAACAGGGACTCTTCACTGTCTCTTAGGAAATGGTTGCATTTTTATGACCCTTGAAACTCAAGAAGCACCAGGGCCATTCCCACAGAGCTCCTGCCCAGCCACACAGCCCCTGGCCTCTGTCCCTGCAGCCTGTCATTCCCCTGCTCAGGCCTCGGCTCTTTTGAGAAGATGTATGCAAGAGTTGCTTGTTGCTTTCTCCAGTCACGATGGCCTTCCAAAACGGATCAGAGCAGCCCTGCTCTGCCATCAGCCTGGTCTCTCAGCATCCTTGGATTCATCCCGTCTGGTCCAATGGGCTACCAAGGGTTGAGCAGTCACTGCTGGATTTTGCATGGGGTTCTGCCTCTGAGACACATGGAACTGGGAGACCTTGCTGGTGAAGACTGTGGCCAAGAGTACCTCACACCTATCCACACCTACATTTAGCAAATTCAACTGTGGCCACACTGTATCTTTGTTCCTTCTATAACTGTTCCTGAAGGAGGAACAGCTCATTCTTGTACCCTTGAACTCCTTTGCACGTGTTCTAGCTCTGCGTAAGCTCAGGCTTTCCTAAATCCAACTCTATTTATGAATTCCACCTTTTTTTATTTTTTTTCAATCCTTGCATCCACCTCTGGCATGTTTCATTTTTTTCTGTGGAGCCTCCCCATCACTTCCCTGTTTCCCCAAGCTTCTCTCCTGATAGCTCTGCCTGTTGCCCTGACGATTGTTCTGCACACTCTCGTACTTGAAAGACATTGTCCTTAAAGAACTGCCGTACCGAGCTCTGCTGCCCTTCTGTGCTGCTCACAGGGGCTCCCCCACTAAAAGTCACAAGACTAGGCCAAAGTCTGCTCCTCTGAGGTCGGGCATCTGCACTCTTCTATTCTCCTTCCTCGTGGGAGGTGAGACCCAACTATGTCATGCTCACGACAGCCAAGGCTGACACTGGTTTTGAATCATAGAATCATAGAATCATAGAATCTTCATGGTTGGAAAGGACCTTTAAGATCATCGAGTCCAACCAAACAACCTACAATCTCTGCCACTAGAGCATGCCCTGAAGTGCCACATCTAGATGTTTCTTAAACACCTCTAGGGATGGTGACTCAACCACCTCCCTGGGCAGGCTGTTCCAGTGCCTGACCACTCTTGCAGTAAAGTAATTCTTCCTCATATCTAATCTAAACCTGCCCTGCCACAACTTCAGGCCATTTCCTCTGGTCCTGTCATTATCCATTTGGGAGAAGAGGCCAACCCCCACCTCTCTGCACCCTCCTTTCAGGTAGTTGTAGAGGGCCATGAGGTCTCCCCTCAGCCTCCTCTTCTCCAAGCTAAACATGCCCAGCTCCCTCAGCCTCTCCTCATCTGACCTGGTCTCCAGACCCCCCACCAGCCTGGTAGCTCTCCTCTGGACACGCTCCAGCACCTCAATGTCCCTCTTGTACAGCGGGGCCCAGAACTGGACACAGCACTCGAGGTCAGTGCCGAGTACAGAGGCAGCATCACTTCCCTGCTCCTGCTGGCCACGCTGTTCCTGATACAGGCTAGGATGCCGTTGGCCCTCTTGGCCACCTGGGCACACTGCTGGCTCATATTCAGCTGACCGTCCACCAGCAGCCCCAGGTCCTTTTCTGTGGGGCAGCTTTCCAGCCACTCTGCCCCAAGCCTGTAGCGTTGCCTTGGGTTGTTGTGACCAAAATGCAGGACCCGGCACTTGGCCTTATTAAACCTCATACAGTTGGCCTTGGCCCATCCATCCAGCCTGTCCAGGTCCCTCTGTAGAGCCTTCCGACCCTCCAGCAGATCAACACTCCCACCTAGTTTGGTGTCATCTGCAAACTTACTGAGGGTGCACTCAATCCCTTCATCCAGATCGTCGATAAAGATATTAAACAAAACTGGCCCCAAAACCGAGCCCTGAGGGACACCACTGGTGACTGGCCACCACGAGGATTTCACCCCATTAATCACAACCCTCTGGACACGACCATCCAGCCAGTTTGAATTTGGGTGTGTGAGGAGAGGATGGGGACTCGCCATGTGCCTTGAGCTGGGAGTGAATGAAGACACAGAAGATGAAACATCCACAGAGGTGAAATCCCCCACAAGCAAAACGGTAAATTGCGGTATGCACAAACAAGGACTATTGCTGCCCAGATAGAGAATCTTGTTGTGAAAGTACGCCATGTAGATGCCCATGTACCGAAGAATCGGGCCACGGAGGAACATCAGAACAACAAGCAGGTGGATCGGGCTGCTAGGATTGAAGTGTCTCAGGTGGATCTGGACTGGCAACATAAGGGCGAACTATTCATAGCTCGGTGGGCCCACGACTCTTCAGGCCATCAAGGAAGAGATGCAACATATAGATGGGCTCGTGACCGAAGGGTGGACTTGACCATGGATACTATTGCACAGGTCATCCATGAATGTGAGACATGCGCTGCAATCAAGCAAGCCAAGCGTTTGAAGCCTCTTTGGTATGGAGGACGATGGCTGAAATACAAATCTAGGGAGGCCTGGCAGATTGATTATATCACACTGCCACAAACCCGTCAAGGCAAGTGCTATGTGCTCACAATGGTGGAAGCAACCACTGGATGGCTGGAAACACACCCTGTGCCCCATGCCACTGCCCGGAACGCTATCCTGGGCCTTGAAAAGCAAGTCCTGTGGCAACACGGTACCCCAGAGAGAATTGAGTCAGACAACGAGACTCATTTCCGAAACAGCCTCATAGACACCTGGGCCAAAGAGCATGGCATTGAGTGGGTATATCACATCCCCTATCACGCACCAGCCTCTGGGAAGATTGAACGATACAATGGATTGTTAAAAACTACACTGAGAGCAATGGGTGGTGGGACTTTTAAACATTGGGATACACACCTAGCAAAAGCTACCTGGCTAGTTAACACCAGGGGATCTACCAATCGGGCTGGCCCTGCCCAATCAAAACTTCCACGTACCGTAGAAGGGGATAAAGTCCCCGTAGTGCACATGAAGAATATGCTAGGGAAGACAGTCTGGGTTAGTCCCGCCTTCAGGCAAAGGCAAACCCATGCGTGGGATTGCTTTTGCCCAAGGACCTGGGTGCACTTGGTGGGTGATGCGGAAGGATGGGGAAGTCCGATGTGTACCTCATGGGGATCTGATTTTGGGTGAGAATAGCCAATGAATCAAATTGTGTGTTGTTAGTTGCTAGGTAGCACTGTCACTGTATGTCCTCATCACTATAATTGCTATCAGTTGTACTACGAGTAAGGCACAGGGGTGATGGGATCAGAACTGACCTCAGCAGCTGGCACCCAGCAATTTCCTCAAGGTCTACATCTTCAGCCCACGGACTGAGCCACGCCGGGTGCACCAGTCACAACCTCCGAAAAATATAGGATGCAACAGTCCAGCACCACACAGCGTCTCACCTGCCCTGAGAGACTGTTCTAACAGATGGAGCCCAAGGCCATGGATTAAAAGGACTCAATGGACACTTTGGAGGGATGGCCCATAAACTAAGGGCATTATTTCACATGAATATGTATGTATATATGTATATGACAGGGAAAGGGGTGGCAATTCATTGGGACCTGTAAGATCTGCGGATGGCATAGATGGTATGGAATGAGGGGTGGATAATGTCCCGGTTCCGGCGGGGATAGGGTTAATTTTCTCTGGTATTCCATACCATGTGATCCATGCCCACCTTGAAATGCCAGGGGGAGGGTGGCAGAGAGCCCCCGGCTTGGAGCGGGCTGGGGCATCCCGGGTCCGGTCGGTGAGCGGCAGTTTCATAACCGTGTGTGTGTATTCCTCTGTCCGTGTTATTGTTGTTGTTTTGCTTGTTCCCTTTGCTGTTCTGTTAAACTGCCCTTGTCTCAACCCCAGAGTCTTTGCCTTTTTCTTCTGAGTCTTCCTGCATTGGGAAGAGCCGAGCGAGCAGCACGTGGTTCTTTGTTGCCCTCTGAGGCAAAACCATGACACTTGCTGAGGGTGCACTCAATCTCACTGTCCATGTCGCCAACAAAGGTGTTAAATAGCACTGGTACCAGTGCCAACCCCTCAGGAACACCAGCCATCACTGCTCACCACTTGGACATCCAGCCATTGACCACAATCCTTTGGGTGCAACCACCTAGCCAGATTTTTTTCCACCAAGTGGTTCATTGGTCAAATCCATGTTTTTCCAATTTAGAGACTAGGATGCCATGCGGGACAATGTCAAATGTTTTGCACAAGTTCAGGCAGATGACGTTAGTTGCTCTTCCCTTATCGACCAACACAGAAACCCTGTCGTTGAAGGCCATCAGATTTGTCAGGCATGATTTGCTCTTGGTGAAGCCATGTTGGCTGTCACCAATCACCTCCTTATTTCGCATGTGCCTTAGCAGAGTTTCCAAGGTGATCTGCTCCATGATGTTGCCAGGCACAGAAGTTAGACTGACTGGCCTGTAGTTGCCTGGATCTTCCTTTTTTTCCTTTTTGAAGATCAGTTTTCTTGTTGCCCTTGATGCCTCTAGCCAGATTTGACTCTATCTGGGCTTTAGCTCTCCTAACATGTCCATGGCTGCTTGGACAATTTCTCTGTATTCCTCCCAGGCTACCTGGCCTTGCTTCCACCTTCTGTAGGCTTCCTTTTTCTTTGATTCACCCATGGTAAGTCCATGCTGATGGTTCTTAGCACAGCTGCCAAATGGGCCACACGGTCTGATGCACAAGTGGAGCTGGTACTCCCAAAAGAGGCAGAGCTGGTCAGAGATGTGAAGACCAGTCTCAGCCTTGGCTGTAGAGACCATAAAACGGTGGTCTCCCAGATCTCCAGGGAAGCAGGGAAGGAGAGTAGCAGAGCACAGACCCTGGACAGTAGGGAAGGAGGCCTACTGAGGGCACTGGCAGGTGGGCTCCCATGGAAACCATGTCAGGGCCCTGAAAACATCCACAGGCCTTCATGGCCCTGACCAGCTTCACCTGAGGCCTCCTCCCACACCTTTGTCCATCAGCTCAGGAGCCCATTTAAGCCCAAGCCTGAGGTTCAGCCCCAGCTTTAGCTCTGTTGTGGGTGTAAAGGTCTCCAGATACAGCCTTGCCTGTCCATGGACCTTGTTGGTTTGGTCTTGCAGGCTAACTTCCCAGCTTGATTCTTTATTGGGTGTACCATGAAATAGCTGCCATTCACTGAACAGCCCTCCAAGTGCCAGACCCTGGCTGATTCACAGGGGCCTAGGGCCTTTCTGCTTGCTTTCTTCATATCACCTGGTCTGACCTCAGCTGTGGTCCTCCTTGGAGCTGGGCATTGGACTCAAGACCTCCTGAGCTCCCTTCCACCCTGAGTTGTGCTTTGATGTAGAGACTCTCCCTTCCAGCTTCATTCTCTTCTCATCTGGCATGCTGCAAGGCACAGGTTCATGGAAGGGTTGGTGGGAAAGAGACTGCTGGGAGAGATCTCTAGTCCAGGCTGCAGGTTGGCTGTCACTTTGTGGAGCTGAAACCTCAAGAGCTCCAAAGGTGGAGATCACAGCATGGAGTTGTTCTCTAGTTTTTTTCTTCTAAACCTTCAGGTTTCTATTGGCCAAATTGCCAGGTGTGTCAAGGTCCCCCTGGAGTGAGCCTCCAACAGGGCAGCTGGTTGGGTCATCCTGAGTCAAGGTGCTTCTAACAGCACCATAAATTAAGTAGCTGGAGATATGAAAGGAGTACTAGTGTAATGAGGTTTCTAAGCAAGGTAGAAAGCACCCTGGTCATCATGTAAGAAAGGAGAGTTCAAAGGGAGAAAATGCAGGCCCAGTGGGGAAATGGTAAAAAAGAGTTGGCTTTCCTTTGCATAGGAGGGGATAAAGACAGGGAGTAGAAATGGAGAGGTGGGAGGGGTGAAAAGAGAATGAAAGAGGAAGCAAAGGAAATGACCAAGAGTGTCTTGGAAACACCTGTCAAGCAGCCCTGCACCTGAGCAATGCTGCCTGAAGCAGGCAAACAGCTGCAGCTGGTCTGGCGATAGTGACATCTGACTGACTGCCATGGTTGTGAGGAACCTGAGAGCTTTCCCTGCTCTCATCAAGGGAAGACCCAGAGGGTCTTGACCCCAGCACAGAGGGTCTTGACCACAGACCACAACATCATTTAGGTTTCCAGTCTCCTGAATAGTACTTCAGGAGGTCTCTGTTCTGACCTCAAGCTCACAGCAGCATCAGCCATGGAGTCAGACCATGTTGCTCAAGGCTTTATCCAGTGGGAGCTGGAAAACATCCAAGGGCAGAGATGGCACAAGGTCACTGGGAAACCTCCTCCAACGCGTGGATGTCCTCACGGAGAAAAAGGATTTTCATTTTCTATGTCCTGAACCTTCCTTGTTACAACATCTGGCCATTGTCTGTTAACCTCCTGCCAAGCACCACTGTCACAGGCCTGGCTCCATGGCCCTGAAAATGTCCCCATAGGGACACACAGGCTGCTATGAGCTTCCCAAGACCTTCCCTTCTCCAGGCTAAAGAAGGCACTTCCCCTTCAGCCCCTAAGCATCTTGGGGGCCAACCGCTGAACTCGCTCCTAGCTAGCAGAATCTTCCTTGCTGTGATGTGTTGACAGTGGCCAATGGCCAATAGCCCAGCAGCCACACAGTCACTCACACTTTCTTCCCCCTTCACAAGTGGGACAAGGAAGAAATAAAGCATAAAAAATTTTGGGTCAACATAATAATTAAACAGGTGAAGAGAAGAGATTAAAAAAGCATCAACAAGTGAAACGGAGACCATCATTCAACACTTCCCACAAGCAGACTAATGCCCAGCCAGTCCTGGCTGGGTCCGCTCTCAACTTCTTTCTCACCTCCCACCTACTCACTGGAGGGAGCAGAATGAGAAGCAGAGAAGGCCTTGACACCGAGCAAACTCTGTTCAGCAATACCCAAAACACTGGGGTCTTCTGAGTTTTCTCAAGTCCCACAGGCATGGGAAACAACCATCCTCCGGGACTTCTTGTGGCCTGGTCCAGAAGAGAAGCCGTGCTGGGCTGGCCTTTTTCCTTGAGGAGAGTTAGAGCTGCAGCCCATGGAGGACCCCGGTGGAGCAGGCTGCTGGCAGGACCTGCTGCCCAAGGAGAGGAGCCCATGCTGGAGCAGGTTTTGCAGCAGGACCTGTGGCCTGTGGGGGACCCACACTGGAGCAGTCCATGCCTGAAGGACTGTACCCTGTGGAAAGGATCCACGCTGGAGCAGTTTGTGGAGAACTGCAGTCAGTGGGAAGGACCCACATTTGGGCAAGTTCAGAAACAAAGTGTTATGAAGTGACTGCAACTCCCATTCCACAACCCCCCTGTGCCACTCGGGGCAAAGGTAGAAGAGTTAGGACTGAAGTTGAGCCTGGGAAGAAGGGAGGGAGGGAGGGGGGAAGGTGTTTTGAATTGTGTTTTATTTCTCACTGTCCTATTCTGTTACAATCAATTGGAAATAAATTTAATTAAT